>APFE031435924.1:0-33614 GCA_000404065.3 Pinus taeda
GAGTGGTGTGAATTATTTATTAATTAATTCACTAATTATTAACTCATAAAGCAACTGAAGAATACATCAGTTAACTCAATGCATGGACAGTTCAGTGGAGACAAGTGTTAGAGGTGAGTGAAAGGGGCAAGACAGCTGTCAGTTATGACTATAGTTGTGCATGTGATTTGCACAATCAGTGGGATTGAGTTGCCAATAAGGATTGCGTAGTGTTACACAAGGGAAACACGTGAATGGTTCAACCATTCTCATCTATTCTCTATGCAGGATTGCGCAGTGGAGGCAGGAAAGCAGCGGAGGAGATTTGAGCTAGTGATTGATTCAGATCTGAGCTAGTTTGTGTGTAACAGGTGGAGATAGGACTGAGTACTTGCGAGGAGTATTGTACTATGTATTGTTACATGTTCTCAATCAATATAATATACAGATAGTTGAGGGGTTTTCAACTTTATGCTTTCCCCGGGTACATACTGTGTTGATATGTGTGATTAATGCTTCAATGTGCGCATGCGATTGTTTCTTAATACTGCAAAATTGATGATCAATGTAGAGGAGGTTATGTATTATGCATGATTCCGCAAATAGTGTAGAATCAGGATAATCTCTGTGAATAAGTGTCATATTATTCAAAATTTCTACAATATGTATCCTCTGAATTCGCATTACACAAGCATCACTAGGAGGGGCCATGAAACATGTGCTTTCTCAGGTTTAATTCAGTGGGTATCTTGTTTGAGAGAATTCCCCACATGAAAATGCGAGCTTTGTGGGGGGCCTTCAACTTCCAAAGATGTTGCCACCACCATCAAGTTCCCCCATCGCTCGAGTCTCCATGATCACAAAAAAACCATCTTTTGGGAAGTATCTTCCATTGGGGGCCTTTGCCCAGATTATTTCATATGCCCTGTTAGAAACTCAGACATTCGCTTCCTCTAAAGCCCCAATGAACCGCACCCAGACCCTGTTCCATCTTTCCTCAATTCCCAAGTTCTCGAAAGCAAGCCACTGCAAATTTGGCCAAGCAGGATGCCCAACTGCCGCAATGTCAGCCAACCATGTGATTCCCACCACCAACATGTCTTGTCGCATTTCTCTAGGAAGGATATGAGCATTTCCACTACCAGCCCAGGCATTAGTTCCGATTCTGATTTGTGAACCATCCCCAACTTTCCAAGCCACACCTTCCTTTATGATGCCAAAGGAGTGGGAAATGGTTTTCAAAATTCATGGAGCCCTCGGGATGAAGAGACAAGGACTATGGATCCAGTCAGCAATTGATAATGGGTGAATATATTTGTTGTGGACCACTTCCTTCCAGAGGCTGTTTGTGGTTATGATTTTCCAACCCATCTTCGCCCTGAGGGCTTTTGTGAAAGCCTAGGGTTCCTTCAGCCCCCATCCAACCCATTTTTTGGGCTTTGCAATCTTTTCCCATTTAACCCAAGCGAAAGCTTTTCCAGCATTTTGACCCCGCCAAAGAAATCTGCAACAAATATTTTGTATTCTACATAGAATGCCTTTAGGAATCCATGCCAGGGACATCAGTAGACTAGGATTGCCTCTAAAACTAATTTTATCAGGGTGAGCCTATCGGCCCAAGAGAGCCATTATTGCTGCCAGATGTTGATATGGTTTTCAATTTTTTGGTAACAGCCATGACCAATCAGCAATACGGTAACCGTTTTGCTTTAGCCTGCAGCCCAAATGCTTCAGCCCTGAATCCAGCTCCTGCCTGCCGAAATCAAAATGCTGGGATGCAAATCTTTGTTCATTTTGAAGACAAGAATTAAAAATGATGGTTGACTTGTCATAATTCAGTTCCATACCTGTGGCTTTACAAAAAAAAGATAGAATTGACTTGAAACATGAGGAATCTTGGAAAGATCCATTTAAGAAAATAAGAACATCATCTACAAATAAAAAATGTGAGAGCACAATCCTGTCAGTGATTGCAACCCCTCCTGGGTTTCCACTGATCTTGCCTATTTTAATAACCTGGTTAGGCCTTCCATAATCATAAGAAACAACAAAGGAGAGAGGGGGAAACCTTTTCTGAGACCTTTCTCGGCATGGAAGAAAGCTGAAGCTGCCCCATTAATTAGGACACTAAATGACGTGGAGGTAACACAACACAAAATCCAGTTGATGAGCTGGTGAGGGAAACCCATGTGGGTAAGCATGAGTTGTAAATATGTCCAAATTACTCTATCAAAATCCTTGGAGAGGTCGATCTTGAGGATCGCACCTTCTTGGAGAGAGATTTAATCGAGTGGAGTGCTTCTTGGGCAGTGCCGATAGCTTCATGGATTTGATGATGGCAAACTATTCCTTTGAGATCATCCTAGAGAGGGTTGGATTAATATGAAGGGCGATGATCTTGGAGGTAATTTTGTAAGCACAATTGCAGAGGGAGATGGGCCTAAAGTCATCAAAGGATTGGGGATTTTCCACCTTAGGGATGAGGGTAAGGAAAGTAGAATTGAAAGCCTCCGACATCCTTCTTGATATTCGACATTCCTCAATGGCAAGCAACAGGTCCTGCCCAAAGAGCTCAAAAAATGTTATGTAGAATTCACTTGGCCAACCATCAGGCCCTGGGCTTTTGTCTTTGCCGAATCCTTTCATAGTTGCTTCCAATTCCCGTAATGTGACAGGTTGATTTAAAAGCTCTATTTCCTCTTCCTCCACAAACCAAGGCATAACTTCTGCAATTCGGAGGATTTTAGGTATATTGGTTCCCCTTGGGTCCTTATATATGCTTGAGAAGTGCCTAACTCCCATGTTAGTGAGCTATGAGAAAGGGTTGGCCTCTCTGCCTATATGGTCTTTCAGTTCCCATATCATATTAGAGGATTTTCTACCCCTGGCAAATTGTTGGAAGAATTTTGTATTTTCATCCTCTGACTTCAACCATAAAGCTCTGCTTTTTAGTTTCCAAGACTCGTCAGCCCTTCTCAACAACTTGATCTTCTCTTTCTCTAGGCTTATGAGATGATCTTTTGCTTGAATGGAGGCGAAACTGGCCAAGCCCAATGATTCGAGGATCTTTAGCTCTTTTTCAATCCTGTTTAGCTCTTCTCCTTCCCTCTTTTGCTTGGCTTTAGCCCAGCTGATAGTTTTTTCCTTCAGGCAAGTTAGGTTGCTTGATATGACCATCACTTGGTGGGGGGGGGGGGGGGGGGTTGTGGAATCCCGATTACAGTGAGTCCAACATTCCTTGACAATAACATGAAATTCATCCTCGATGAGCCATGGTGCAGTAAACTTAAAGGGGGATCTAGGTTTGAGGTTTTCATCCTGAATTTCCAGATAAAATGTTAAATGATCCAAGCATCCCCCCGATCCAACCCATTGACGTATGTGTGCAAGGCAATTTAATAAAGGGGATTTGATCAGGAAACAATTGAGCCTTCGAGCCAGGGCATCCACCCTCGTTAGGCGATTCCTCCAGGTCGCATGGTACGAGCCGAATCAATACTTATTAGGTCATGATCATCCATCAAGTTTTCAAAAAACCCTGTTAAAACATCCAATTGGGTTATATGGCCCCAAGATTCTGTGAGCCCCAGAGAGAAATTGAGGTCACCCCCAATGATCAGGTTCTCATCTTGCACGAAATCTGGCTGAAGTAGGTTTTCCCAATAAACCTCTCTATTCTGGCATGGCCCATATATGTTAATAATCCTCAGGGGGATATTAAGCACAATGGAGATCAAATTAGCTCCCAAAAAACCTTTACTTCCCCAAGCATTTAAGATCCTGATTGATTTTTTATTAAACCCAAGGGCAAAGCCCCCCGATCGCCCTCTCACATCCAAGACAAAGAATTCCCAGTCTGGCAAGAAGGAGTGTAGGGTTTTTTTAACAAAGGGACCATTAACTAGGGTTTCTTGTAGTAATAGAAAATCCAATTTTTCTGACCAACACAATCTTCTCAGTGCTAATTTTTTATCTGGGCTGGCCAAACCCCTGCAATTAAAGGAGATGGCTTTCATGGGTCAACCTTTGTAGGGTCCCCCTTTTCTCTAAGGACATGATCTATGGGATTTTGGATACTAGAAGCCACCTCAAGACTGGCCCTTTTGATAGATTTTGAAAGATGAGATTGTCTACCTGGAGGGGCCTTGGGAGGAAGGGTTGGGTGAGGATCCTCATCCAATCCGAAAGCCTGGAGGGAGAGGGTAGTGGATCGCAGATTATATCGATGGGAGGTGTCGAAGGCTGAATCCCCAGAGGGGTCTTGAGAAAGGTCATGTTGGATAATAGTGCAGGGGGTACTAAGGAGAGGTGTAGGGGAAAAAGCCACATGACAAAAAATAGGGCCTAGCTTACTGGGTTTAGATACAATATTTAACATACAAATTGAAGATGCATAAATAGATAACATGCCATCATTTGTAAAAAGAGGGTAGGGGGGAGAGGAGGTACTCGAAAAAACATATTTTTCCCTTGCACACGCTTTGGTTATCGGGGCTTCCATGGTCTAATCAGCTGCTTCAGACTTCACAAAAATCGGCCCACCCTGACCCTACCTCACACCGCCCTGAAGCGCAACGAGATCCTCCATCCCCAGCTTTGTTTGAGTACATGTTGTGGAAAAACATTTCGAAGGGCTCAGGCTTCTCCCAATGACTAAGGGGTAGGTTTTGTAAAGGTGGCCAACCTCATGGCATCTCCGGCACTTGAAGGGGATTCCCTCATAATCCAACCCCTGCCATCTGATAATGTCGCCCATTCGAAAACGATAACTCTCCACCAGGCCATCTCTTGTGTCTAGATGGACTAGAATTCTAGCCATTGCCAAAACCTCCAAGTCCATATATGATATGTCATGTTCAGGGTATGTGCCCAAATCATCACCTATCACCCGAAAAGTGTCTTCTGACCAGAATTGCAGTGGGAGGCCCGACAGACGAACCCATATTAGCCTTGGACCCAGGTTTTCCTTCTCGAGGTCAAAAAGAGGTGTTCAACATTTGAGCAGGACGGGGGTCATTTCCAGATGCCAGTAGTGCGTAAGCACCCAGTTGACTTGTTCTAGCTCTAAGAAAATAAGGGCGAACTAGCCCCTAGACATCGACAGAACTTTCGGAAGTTGTTCCAACATATTTCCCCATACCTCCACTATCCATCTCTTCAAACGACCTGATGAGTAGTTCCTACCCCGGACCCTACCCACCAACATTGTGCTTTCTGTCAAAGCCACTTTGTCCATGCCAACACCTTCCCAAAAAACTAGCAGTTTGCCCCTCTCTCTTGATTTGGATAGCTTAGATTTCTTGTCGGCCTTCTCCTTTGGGCCAGGACCTGAGAATTGCTAACGTTCAACCCCTGGTGGGTTATCATTCAAGTCTGAGGCACGAGCCTCGTCCTCCTTAATGTCTTTGTTCGCTATACTGTCGAAGCAGCCAGAGGGAAAACCGTTGCTTCCTTGTGAGATGTTTGGAGTACCTTCCGAGAAGAGTTCTGACCTGCTAACGGGAATGATTGCAACCTCATGAAAAGCCGTCGAAACATTTGCGCCAAGTCCTAGCCCCTCCATCCCAAGCACCAGAAAACCCTCACTATTCTATTCGCCTTCAGCACGGTGGTTTTGCTCACTCCACAATAACAACTCCGATTGTGACAAAATTGAGAGAAAAGGGGAGCTTGTGCCTTCGCCAAGGTTTATAAACCCCTTTGAAACTGCCGCGACTGGTTGTGCGAGGTCCAGGCCTTGCAATGACTCTTCTATATTAGCCAAATCAGACCCTAAATCACTTACATGATATTCCGGTGGAGAGGGTGATGCCAATCCAAGCCCTTCTCGTGACAACGGGCGTGACTCCACCTAGATGTCCGAATACGTTAGACTGTCCATGGAGTAATTGACTAATTCCTCCTCAAACTCCTCCTCCATTCATGCAAACCCCTCAAACCACAACTTAAATGAGGTAACTGCTCGTTTTGTCTTGGGAAAATGTGTGATACCCGGGTCAAACCCCATGAACCACTGCCTTGGGACCCTTCTCAATTCACTCTCGATCGCCCGCCTTAACCGCCATGACCAACACGAGAGCCTCTTCTAGCCAGGGCGCTGCACCAACAAAATGTTATGGTAAGTGGAAGAAACGGTTCAAACAAAGGTAAGAGACAAACCTTTGACTGGCGCAGTCGTAAAACCTCAAACCTATGTTTGTCGTCGCCTTAATAAATAAACCAAGACTATTCTTGTTGACTCAAAGACAACAGAGAACGCAACGAGTCCCGGTCCCATACCCCATGGGAGACCTTAACCAGAACTTGAACAGTTGAGAATTTCTCCCGGTAAAAACCTAGATTCTAGGTCGAAACCCCTTGTCATCGCTTTTGAGAAAAAATCGCCAAAGCTCTCCCCCTTTATCATTATCACAATGTTATATTACATTGAAATTTATTTATGCCAAAGGCTTCTTATTTCAACTTAAAGTGGATGAGGATTTGTTGTTTTTTATTTTATTTTTTTAATTAAGGGAATATGCCCAAGATATGCTTCAGCTGAATGCTTATCAACCACGGTAATGTGTGCAGAGTTTGTTAGGTTGCATTGACTTTTAATAAATTTTAAAAATTAGATTCATGCCACGTGACTCCCTACCCATCAATTTCCTAGGGATTTGAGATGATTCCAATTCTAATAAGTTCTTCATTATTATTTATAGCATTCATTTATATATAAACAAATTTTATTTAACAAAATGGTCCATTACTTTTAATAAATTTAAAACAATAGATTCGTGCCACGTGGCTCCCCATCCACCAATTTCCTAGTGATTTGAGATTATTCCAATTCTAATAAGTTTCTCATTATTATTTATAGCATTAATTTATATATAAGCAAATTTTATTTAGCGAAATGGTCCATTTTACAATAAGATAAGTAATTTTTTTTTCCTCAAATTAAAGTTGACCTATAACCTTTTTTATACATGGTTAATTCACGTAAATATATACATGAAAAAGATATTTTTCTAATTACAATAATTTTTTTATTATATTTATGAAAACCTTCGAAAATATATATATATATATATATATATATATATATATATATATAATATATATATATTCTTAAATCATAAAATACAATTGGAAAGACTAATAATAATAAACACTATTGTAAAACGCAGAAAATGCCATAATCATAAATATTACAACTTAACAGAATTTGCTATAAATACTTTGAAAACAAAATGTAATTTTCTCAGGTTTTGGTTTAAAACATGAGCAGAAGTCTTCGGTCACTGACCTATGCGTACCAACTCAATACTTCCAAACAATGGGAACAATTGTCATCACATTTTTAATAATATCTTATCATGTGTAAAGATATTTTAGGAATCTTTTAAACAACTCACATGTACTTTTTGTGAATTTTTGTTTGTGTCGTTTCTGCCAAAAACTAAAGCCAATAATAAAATTGGCAATTTTGAAAAACTAATATTAACGAGGATAACTGAAAATTGACACGTGCATTTTGCGAATTTTTTTCCCTCTCTACAATAAAATTGGTAATTTAAAAAAACTATTATAAACTGGTTTAAGTCACATTACACATTTTATAATATGAATTATATATATAATATTTATATAATTTATTATAATTTAGTTATCAAATTAGCAATAAGGATGATTATTATTATATATATAATATTTATATAATTTATTATAATTTAGTTATAAATTAGCAATAAGGATGATTATTATTAGTTGCTATTTGCGATTATAGATCATTAATGTTATTTAAGGAAAACCACTGCATTTAAAATTACTACCAGGTGGTTTATAAGGGAGCATGCTTTCGCTTATGTCAGATGTATCTGGGTCTTGTGCTACAAGACTAAATTTTCATTGGAAACATGCGAGGAATTTTTCAAGAAATCTGATCATGGGAGTGTTTGAATTATTTTTTTGATGGCGGAAATAGATTCAGCACCATCAAGAATTCTGAGACAACCAAAATTATGAAGTTTGACAGCGATAACTAAGAATTCCAAAACAAAATTGATAGATTTTCTCAAAATCATGCCGGAATTTCCATCTTTTTCTAAGATAAAGTGTGACCTCCTTACAATATATATATATATATATATATATATTCTAACTTACTTGCATGTTATAAAGACTGTGTGCATCAATGGTTGATATAGTTTAAGATTGACATTGTCTAATTAATATATGAAATAGTATTTTGGGTTGGAATCTGATAATGTAATTTATAGTGAGATTGTGATTGGGCACCTTGAAAAATCCACAAGTACTTGATCTTTGCAAATTAAATAAATTAAACTTATGATTTTTAAAAATACATACCAATTTTGAACAAAATTGAACATTGAGTAAACCTAGTACAACCACATTAAAAATATTAATGTGGTTGATACAGCCGAAGGAAACTATTGCAACACCAAGAATGTTTTACTAATGCACACATTTACCTTATTAACCATGTAACCTTATGAAAAAAGAAAAAAATTACATATCTTATTGTAAAATAGACTATTTTGCTAAATAAAATTTACTTATATATAAATGAATATTATAAATAATAATAAGTATAAAACTCATAAATATTTCATCTTTGCAAATTAAATAAATTGAACTTGTGATTTTTATGTATTTTAAATAAAACTGATAATAATAAAAAAATTGTTTTAAAAAAACCATTTCATTTAATTAGAATAAGTTTCAATTTTTTTTATAAACATCAGATAATCAAACTTTCAAAAATAAAATATCAATAATACTTTAATATCAAAATATCAATATCAATTATCGGTGCTAAATTAAAATTTCAGTGCCCAACTATTAGTGCGAACTTAATATTACGTGCTTGAAATTATGTGATAAAAGATTATCAAAATCTTAACTAAAATACTTTATAAGAATCAGATATGAACAAAAGATTATAAACCAAATTTCGATATCAGCTGTGGGTTTTAATCAAAATTCCGGTACCGAATCTTAATGTTAATTTATGTTGCATGAGTTTTTGGAATGTGAGAGTATTGGGAATTTGAGTACTTATATTGAAAATTGTTAGAAGTTTCCTCAAAATTTACAGGAAACAACTAATCAGAAATAGTAATATTATTATATATATATAATATATATATATATATATATATATATATATATATATAATTTTTATTATATAATTTTATATAACAAAATAATATAAAATCAAAATTTTCAATATTAAAATCAGTTTAAATATATAATCTTTCTTATATATAAATATACTCTTTGGAGTATTTTTCTCTTTGAGTCTCTCGCTTATATATAAAAAAATATTAGTTCATTATCAGTGCTCTGACACATAACTAGTATTTGGAACAATTTTACTTATGTTTCTCTAGTTATTCTTATGAGAAAAAGTAAAGCAACTCTAATGGTTAAGTATTGACTGTCACATACAATATGCACACAATCTTCTATGATACATATGCATAAACAACAAAATTAATAATCCCGAGCATGGCATCTCAGATATCGCCCTTGTATTGAGGTGTCACACCTTCTTTAACCCATCAAGAGATTGCTCCAGTTTCTTGATTAAGGATATGGGTGTTAAGGATGTCTTTGGCCTTTCTTCCTACTAAGGTTTCAACAAAAGCTCATGTTTTGTGGGCAATTCAACATGTTTGTCTACATGCTTTGTATTCCCCAATACTAGGGAAAGCAGGAACTCCAAAAAAAAAAAACAGTCTTCAAAACTCCCGAAACTTTCCCAATCTCCCATTACAACTCCCACTGAAGAGAGAACTTTCCCATACAATACCAAAGCTTCCAAAAACGCGAAAACCATTGAAACAGGTTTCCCACCTCTAAAAAGCGTTTCCGTGTAACAAAGATGCTAACTTATATAATGTGATAAAATACTACGACGGACTTTATAAGAAATAGAGATAAAATCAATAAGATCTCTATACCGAATTATCAATGTTAAATCAAGGCTTTCATTTGTTTATAATTAATAACTATAAGAATCAAATTTTCAATAAATAAATCAAATCTTACCTTAAGACTTTTAATGTTCTTAATGATATTCACTGGATCATGCATCCTCCGTTGGGTTTCGATTAAATCAGAAAATGAAAAATACCAATTGTGAAAGAGAAGTGGCCGTCATCATTTAAAATTTTCGTGATGGCCTGCTGCAAACTCTTACTGGAATTTTAGCGGCAGTATTCCAGGTTTCACATCAAAAATATACCTTTAACAGTCACATGAGACTTGTACGTAGAAAGTCATTGTAAACTCCGTATTTTTTCATGCAAGAAACTCGATGAACTACAGTTTTTACAGACATCTCAAAGAGACAAAACTGGTTTTACTTCTGCTGCCACAACGGATCGCAATCTAAATTACAGTAAACATAGCGGCACTGGTTGCAGGCTATATATATATATGTATGTGCGTGCGCGCTGTGTATATGTTCCAGGGAAAATGTGAGGTGTCAGACACGCTGGCAGGCGAGTTCGTCGCCTGTTATAAACGTACTGTGGAAGCCGTAGGGCAGCTTGACGGAGGCCATGATGTCGAGGCCCGGCGTCCCGGCGTCCCGGCGTCGAGGATCAAGAACTCCGACTTCTCCGTGATCTCGTTGTACAGGAATGTGACCACATAGCCGTCGTCTTCTGCGGAAGGAGGAGGAGAGCGGGCGACAAAGTATGGCTCCCCTCCGTAGCACTCTTGGTCGAAGCGAATCTTGGCCACGATTTCCCTAGACTCCAAGTTGACCTTGGCGATCCCAGATACCCTAGACCACGGCTCCGCAATGGCCATATAAGCGTAGCGTGAGCGTCGCCCGACGTAGCTCCTGTTGATCTGCCCCGCCTCCAGGGTTAGGCCAGGGACGATCTCCGTTCTGGACGAGGTGCCGGTTGTGGGGTTCAGTCTTATTTCTGATAAGATGCTTCTCAGGGGTCGTTTGTCGGGATATTCATTGAAGATTCCGTCGGGTGGCGTCATGCAGGATCCGATAACGACAACCTCGTTGGTGTTGAGATCCTCCCGAGTCCCAGGCATTCCACAGATGGAAGCAGAAGCAGCCTCGGACGTCGATCCACGTCATCTTTTTGTCGTCCGTGTCGTCTCTCGGCATGACAGCAAAGCGCGGGACCTTCGCTCTGTTGTACAAAACTGGCGATCCTCCGACGAACATGTGGAAGATGTTGAAGAGCATTTGCTGATCTGGAATGATAACGGGGCGCTTCGTGACAGCGAAGTTGTGGACCATTGTCGGATGACTGATGTTGATGTCGACAGGCGGGCCAAAGCTTGTGCCGTCGCGGTGGAAGTGGAAGTAGCGGAGGTAGGGCCGTCGGACGACATTGTAGCTGAGCACGAAGAGCTCGCCCGTCTCGAGGTCGATGCTGGGGTGCGGGATGACCGACGAAGAGCCGTGGAGCTGCCCGTGGAAATCGAACCTGTCTGCCGTCACCAGATCGCCGTCACCCGTCACTCTGACGACATAGGGGAGATCATCATCGGACGTTGCGAGCAGACGGCCATTAAAGAAGGCCAGCCCGGCATTGGCCACGCGCATGCCCTTCCTGGTGTTGACCAGCCCGCAGAGTCCCCGGCACCATGCAGCAGCAGGCCCGCCAACCCGCCGTGGCCGTGGATTTCCCCGATGAATTTGGGGTAAAAGCTCCGCTCCGTCCGCACCTCGCTCACGAGCCGCTCAGTCTCCGTGAACCGGCAACTGTAACTATCATCACTTACGTTGGAGTCATTTAAAGTTATGACTCATGAGATTGTTTCCATAAACATTGGATTTTATTCTAGAAAAGAACAAGTTGCTCACTCTTTACTACTAACAATTAAATTGTTTTTTAAAGTTGAATGCTATACATCATTGGTAGGAAACCAAATTATCGATGACAATTTTCTATCCTTAATGTTGTTGGAGTGTTAATGACCAGCGGTAGCTAGATTAAATTTTATTGGAAGGTGACCAAACAAGTATCTTGAGCTTGTGGCATCGTTATAGTTCATGTCGTTCTAAAGATTAAAGTAACGGAACCTTGGCCTTACATAGTACTTAATCCAGAGAAGTCTTAAAACTAGACCTAAAAGCAAAGAAAACTTCCTAGCCACCATAAACAATTAATTAACAGTTAATCCATCACATACATAGAACCATCATTCCATACCTTAATAGAAGAAGAAAGTGGAGTAGTTTGCACTCAACCATTCTAAGTTGGTCGTAGCATATGAAAGCTATTCTAAGAATAAAGAATCACAAAGCATTGCTATATGGCCACTATCTTTAGAGGATTTGTAAATAATTTTTTGCTATTGATTGGATTTCCATTATGTTGCTGGTTGGTTTTTATGTATAGATTATAACTAGGAGAAGGTTTGTAGTCTAGAGAAGATAAACATCTTTGTAAATGGATAGAGAAACAAATACCTTTCATCTATTAGAGAATAATCAAGAATATAGTTCCTTATAGAGGGAAGAAAATAAAGACCTAGTGGCTTCCAGAAGACAGAGCATTCTATATTATCCTAAGAGTAGACATTGAGACTTTAAACCTATATAGCATCTACATTGATGATGTGAGTGAGATATAATTCTCTCAGTTATGGATATAATGGTATCAAAGCAGTTTCATCCTAGACCATGACACAATTGGCAAAATGTTTTATACAACATTGCAATTTTCAATACGCAAATAAATGTAGTAGAGAAAAGTTGGAAGACATAAGGGCCAACAATGTCGAGACACCTCTACCAAATTGATTCCATTGTTGAAGAAGTAGCTTGATGAATGCCTAAACTCCCTCATCATTTTCATGGCGGATTGGGACAAATATGTAATACAACTTGTACAATTAGGAGAGAAGGCCACTCAATTGGATAGTTGGAAATATGATATGATCAATTGTTGGAAAAGAAGGAGGATTCCTTAGCGAATATACAAGCAACTAATTAAGAAACCAAGGAAGTAGGGCCACCTCTCGTTACCACTAGATATGCCAACACCATGACTAAGACCACCATAGTAAGCTTATCTTCTATAAACATTTCTTTAGAGCAGATTTTTGAATTTGAAAAGTATACCAGAGGCATTGCTTCCAAACTCTTAAGGTATATGGATTATGATGGACAAGGTCTATCTAAGCTAAGACAAGGAATATTGTGTCCCATTGTATCCAAACCATGGGTAAAGAATGAAATCTTGGGATTTGATAGAAATATGGAAAATCTCATGACCATGAAAACCATGAAAACTTTTGTAAAGTCCAAAAACATAGGAAAATTGGTTTTTTCATCAAGAGAATGAAGAGAAACACTAAGTGACTGTGGCATCCCACTACCACCTCAAATTTTTTGTGGTAGATTGAAGAACGACAACGATGAGAAGAACATGAATACTCAATCTATACCATCACTCATAAGAAAAAAGAAGCCAAGAATGCAAGGTAAGAATAAGAATAAGAAGACCATATGTCTTCATCAAACAAGACAACTCTTATTTGTCACTATTGCAAGAAGAGATGCCATAGCATTGTGAGCTTTTGATACACAAAGGTATGTTCTTTTTGTAGCAAGAGAGTCCATCACAAGGCATTTTGTTGGGAGAAGCAAGGCACATATTGCAAAATACATCACAAAGCATTTTGTTGGGAGAAGCAAGGCAGAAATTGCAAAATATATTGTTTTCATAAGAGAAATGGAAAGAAGACCTCTCCAATCCAACAATAAACTTAGAGGCACTTAGAGAGGAGAAGTATATCAATCAACCCTTGTAGCAACAATAAGAGCTTTTTCAAGTGTTGCAAGTTGAGTGGACATTGGGAAGAAAAGTGTTGGCAAATTCACCTAGAGCTTCACCCCACAAACCACATAGCCAAGAGGAGAGTGTGGAAAAGTGAAGCCTAATAGAGATTGATAGTTTCTTGCATATCCAACTCAAGGGGAAAAGGTTTTCCAAGAGGTTAATGTTACCATTGAAGAGGACAATAGGTGAATGCCAACCACAAAGACAATCTCATTCCATTTGTTGCCTACAATCTTCTAAAAGTTTTTTTTTCTTGAACATGTGGCAAAGGCTGAGCATGGAGCTAATGACCTTGGAGGGAGGAGTTCTTTAGAACTCCATGACATGCTTGCAAGCATGAGTAGTCATCAAAGGGTTGTTTTCATGCTAGGAAGAAATTGATCCTAGAAACAAAATGTAGGCTACACTTCCTTTTGAAGGACTTACAGAACCTTGTATCCCTTAACCTTGACCAAAAACTCCTAACTTCACTTTGTATCCTCAACTTTGAGCAAAAAATCCTAACATCACCCTCCTCACTCTGGCAAGCAGGAGTTTTTCCATTATAAATTTGTACAAAAGCAATCAACAGATTCTGGCAAAATGGGAGATCTACGGATGGCATAACTTATTGGGTCACATTGAACATAGACTAACATTTGACTTGGCTTCCTTGGTTGTCGAGATGGATCATCTTAATGATTGAGAGGTAGATAGAAATGTATGTTGATTACATAGTTTGGATTTAGAGATGGCTTAGAGTTGAGAATTAGTGAGTAGATTTCTACACTATAGGAACAAGTGAGTCAAGAACCAAAGCCAAAGCCATAGCCAAGGGCTAAAGCAAGTAGCTAAAGCCATGAGCAAGAGCCAGAGCTAGTAGCTAAAGCCATGAGCTAGAGCCAAATCCAGTATCTAAATCCATGAGCCAGATCTAGAGCCATAGCTAAAGTTAGATATGTAGCCAAGGGGCAACATCAGAGCCACATTCTAGAGTAGAAAATAGAAATACATTGATCTATACTAGTTTCCTTGAGATTTTGAAGACCAAAAATCATCTCAATGAGGAGGTGTGATCTAAAATGGATTTGAATTGATGAATCGATGCAATACTCATGACATAAAATGTAGTTTGACAATTAATGAAGTTTATACAACTATATAAAGTACATTGTAAATGTAATGTTGATTAAAACAAATGTGTGAGAAAAAAAATTAAATGAAAAGAAAGAAACAAATAGAAGAGAAGATAAAGGAATGGGAAGTGAAGGGCCATGGTTGTTGGTCTTCCATTACCCTCCATCTCTACCTATTTCTCTAAGAAATTTCATTCTCAAAGCGTCTTTTGGGCCAAGGAGAGGAGGATACAAAATAACATCAGTTGCATTGTCACCAAAGATTTCCCAAATGAAAATACTAAGCCCCATTCAAAGACGATTTTCCCATTTTGGTTTCTAGGGTAAAATATTTGTCTTATAATGTGTTTGGATTGTTGTATGGATTTCTCATTCTTTGTCCATACTCTAATATTTAGTTATCATCTTCATTTATGAAATGTGTAGTTTCCCATTAAGTTATATATAAAGCTCCATTTTATTAGGTGGTTACAATATTAATTATACATTCTAGTTCTTGATATAAGTGACTTGATGTATCCAAGGCTATCAACCATTCTAATGTGGGTTGAATCAAAGGGGATTTGGATTGCAAATAGGAAAAATGAATCATTTTAAGCAATCAATTCCTCTCTAGGATAATATATATATAAAATGTAGTGGTGAGTCATGAAATTTGCACAAGTGGATAGTTGATCTAAACTATTTTGTGAATCCATCTCATTAATAAAATCCAACTGCTAGCTTAATCCAACCATCCCTTTGATTTTACAAAGTGGATGAATGGCTATGCTAATAGAATTGTTTGATGACGAATTCCATCCTAGGAGGTTTTTTAACCTCGTTGATTACCTGTGTTTCTAGACACAAGCTAATCAGAGGAGCTTTTCCCTTCCAGCTTAAACCCCAAAGCTAAGGTGAAATTTATTATCGAAATCTTAGGTGAGTCCTAGTGTTTTTAGTCGAGTGATTTGGGAATACTTAAGTTAGTTAGCTTAATTATTTGATTACAAATCACTTGGTCTACTAGATCATGTTGTGTTGCAAATGGGTCATGTGTCTTGAGAGTCTTGAGGGTAGAAAAATAATTAAATCCCCTCATGTGTAAATTAATTAATTTTTCTGAAAATTTCATTATTGTATACAATTGCTAATTTTGTTCTTCTAAATTTACTCATTGTTGGAGAAAACCCAATGTTCTCCTTGCTTTCCCATGGTTGACAGAGGTCATTTTCCTTGGTTAATCCAATTCATGTAATTGGTAGTTTGAGCTCCCAACAAGTCATTTTCATACCCACTCTGTCATTTTTTGCTTCGCATATGACCATACATGGTGATATTCACCATACACACCTCTACCAGGGGATGCCCATTATGCATTGGCGTCTTGATGTATTGAGTTTGTATTTTTTTAGCTACAAGAAAAAATGATAGAATTATTTATGGAAGGAAAATGGCAACACCTTATAAACTTTGTATAAGACACGTTACTTCTAAGTTCATTTATAAATTTTGTGAAGTAGATATATATCACTCATGTAGAAAGTTTATAATAGTGGATCTAGCTCACCGTATATGACTTGCATTTCAACAAATGCAATTTCAAATCAATACTTATATGTATGGTTTTCCTTTGCTTCATCAGGATTCCACAAGGAACATGTTCAACACATTGTTTGCATCAAACACACTCATGTTCCAAATGAGAGTGTGACATAGTTTTTTATAGCAAATTCATTTGAGTACTCTCCTCCTCCTTATAGTTACTCACCATTTTGGGTTTAGGAAACCCATTCTCTAGCACACATTTGTTTAGGAAATCTACATGACTGAGGTTTTACTATATAGGAAGATCAAAAATAATGTTATATCCAATGCATCCCTATGCCATTTTATGAAATGGTTCACATGTCATTGTTCTAGGTGATCAAGGCATGTCATGGGGTTCCAATTTCACTTCAGTGGCCTTACTCTTTGGCTCCTTGCTTCATAACCTTTACCTGTTCTTCTTAGTTAGATTCATCATCTCACCTGTATCACATGCATATAGTTCATGTGAGATTCACTAATTCAGATTGGATCATTATATTATTTTTCATCCATCTCGATACTTTCATAGTGGAAAAAGTGGAGGAATCAACTCATAAGACCATCTTTATAGGCAAGACCTAATTTGGTAAAACGAGGTCAGAGACCTTATGGGAGAATTTCGAGGCATCAAATGATGTTTTTTGGGGGTAAAAATTTTCCACTTTAGGACCACACCTTATTTTCATATTCTGCACATAGAGACTTTTCTAACGATGCAAGAAATTTATGCCACTCAAAATTTGACCTTCCTATTTTCAACACCATAATTCGATAGGATGCCATGTCATCCCCCATTATTCCTAAAAAGGGGGCTAGCTACGTGATTATGACGTGGAAGACTCTAGAAAATTCTATACTTTAAATCTGGTTAAGAGTTGAGGCAGTTAAACCTAACCACTAGTAGGCTATCAGGTTGTGTTATATCTGGGCCACTGGGAAGAAAAGGGGTTCCATTCTTTTGAGTTTATTTGTTCCATAGCTGAGAAAAAATAGCCAAGAGGGATACGAGATAGAGAAAACAGAGATGATTTTTGCATTGTAGTAGCCCATGGGCCACAAGCCATACTTCTTTGTACTCACAGGCATATTTCCATTCAGAGAAAGAAAACAAAGTGACCTCACCTTCCAACTAGATTTTTCTCCTGAAAGGCTTTCCCGGGTCATAAATTTGGTCAAATATTTGTGTGAGATTTTATTTTGTTGTTCTCTATTTTCCACATAATTTTAGTTCACATGCATATGCTATTAACAGCAATCTACAAATTTATAAATCTAAAAATAAATAAAACTACAATAGTGTAGAATTTCATACTTTAAATATAATTTTATCAAATTTATTGTGACAAACTTTCTAGAGGAATATCCATGGTAATTTATGAATCATATTGGTAGCAAAGCATGTTTCTTTGGGTTTATTATGGATAATTTCAAAGGATATAAATCAATTGGGCCAAAATTGGTAAAACCCTAATCATGGTTGACAAATTTGTGAATAACTGTTGTGAACCAGTAGTGGAGAGGTTTTTGTGGCCGAAACAACAAATCACAAATATAAATCAAAATGTGAATATCCTCATGGAAGCCCTGAGAAATAATATTGGGATATTCAGAGAAGATGTAGGTTCTAATGCAAAGGAAAAATTAGAGGGGATATCATGAAGAAAAGGAGAACTAGTCGAAGAAAGGACCCAAAAAACTCAACCTAGTTTGACTGTCGTGAATCATTCACAGTCCCTGTTCAAAATGGAAGTCAAGGTAAATGTTAATACATACCATAGTGAGATTGATTCTCTAAGCCTAAATCACTGGTTGTAAAAACTACAAGTGTATTTTAGTGTCAAATCAAATTGAGGTAGAACAAAAGATTTCATTTGTGTGACTAAAGTTAGAGGGCCATGCCATGACTTAGTGGTAAATCCACACAGAGACCTTGAAGTTGGAGGGAGAACCTACAGTGACTAGTTGGGAGGACTTCAAAACCTTCATAAAGTCACAGTTTTACCCTATTGGGTATGAAGAGGACCAGTGGATTCAAGGTCTGGTGGCACTACTTCAAGAAATAATAGGGGAAAAGTGTGCATGGGTACACCACATAGTTCAAAAGGATGGTCATAATGTTGGTTATCTCCCCAAATAACATAGATGTACTCCTGAAATATTTTATGGGTCTACATTGCCATCTGCAAGAGCAAGTGATGTTGTTCAAGCCCTAATTGGTGGATGAGGCTTGTGTGTAGGCATAGTACCTAAAGAACATATGCTTGAAGAGAGGGAGCAACAAGATGCTTCTAAGGAGGAGAAGAAAAAGAAAAAAAGGGGGAAATTATGAAAAGATGACATGCATGACACATTAGTGCAAAAAATCTAGCAACCACTGCAACATTGTTGACCATACATATGAGAAGTGTTGGAAGTTGCATCTAGAGCTTAACCCGAAGAATAAAAAGAAAGACAATAAGAAGAATAATCTCATGGTGACTGATTCAATCAACCGAGTTAAAAGTAGCTTAGATATGGATAAGAAGATAGTTTGAATGTCAGTTTAGAAGGAAATGAATCTAGGTATCCTTCAACAACAGGGAGAGAAAGAAATGACCTAAATCTTTGATATAAAGATACAAGTCAAGAAGACCAAGATTGATGCTTTGTTTGAGTTAGGATTGCAAGCTAATCTCATTGCAGCAGAGCTAGTAAATAAATTAGGATTAGAAGTTTGTGATCATCAAAGCCCATATCCACTGGGATGGGTAAATAAGGATGCATAGCTAAAGGTAACAAAATAATGCAAAATTAGATTTTCCATCGGCGTTGATTTAATTGATGAAGTAGAGCTAGATGTGGTTCCCTTTGATGTATGTAGAGTCATGATTGGGATTCCCCACATGTACATGTGAGATGAAATATTCATGCAGAGATCCAATCAATACCATCTCATCAAGGATGGAAAATCGTTCACCATAAACACGCACAAATACAATTCGAAAATTTTGCTAGTAAGTGCCAACCAAGCCAAGAAATGGTCAATTCTAGCAAGAAGTATGTTTTATTGTTTTTAAGAGAAAATGGTCTATAGAAGAATTAGTAAGAGGTAAGGCATCCGTAGAAGGGTGTACTAAGAAATAGAAACAAAAAATATAAGAATTGTTACAGGCATACAGAGAGGGTTACCACCTAAGAGGGAAGTGGAGCACGAGCTCCAACTATTGACGGACTCCCCATTGCCAAACATTGGGTTATATAGGAAGTATATTATAGAAGCAAGTGGGGTGAAGAAACAATTGTAACAAATACTAAAATATGGCGTCATTCGACCTAGTACATCACCATGTGGCTCACCCATCATCATTGTGTCAAAGAACGATGGGACTTGGCAGATATGTATATATTACAGGGTGTTGAAAAAAATCATGCTCAAACATAGCTACCCACTCCCTAGGATAGATGATTTATTGAATCAATTGCAGTAGGAAAAATACTTCACCAAACTAGAGTTAAAATTTGGATATCACCAGGTTCGAGTTAGAGAAGAAGATACCTGGAAGACCACCTTCAAAACTAGGCAAGGTTTGTATGAGTGGTTAGTCATGCCATTTGGTCTATGTAATGCACCAACTACATTTATGATATTAATGAATGATGTATTGTTCCCTTTTATAGATTCATTTGTTATTATCTATTTATATGATACACTGGTATATAGTGCTACCTAGGTGGAGCATATCTTACATTTGATGTAGGTGTTGGAAACATTAAAGAAACACCAACTACTAGAAAGTTTCAAGAAGTGTGAGTTTGCAAAATAGTCTTTGGTGTATCTAGAGTATGTGATAGATAGAGGAGAGATGAAGATAGATCATTCCAAGATGGAGGCCATCATGAAATGTTCAGTGCCTACTAATGTTTCTCAGGCCATGAGTTTCATTGCAGAAACACAATACCTGAGGAAATTCATATCTTCATTTTCAATAGTAGCAATGCCACTCCACGCCATTATAAGAAGTGGCAAGATTTTTCAATGGTGAAGTAGAGGGCCTTCGAGGAGCTAAATAAGAAGATCAATCAAGCATTATTTATGGAATTGCCAAACTTGCAACAACCCTTTGAGTTGGAGACAAAGGGGAGTGGTCTTAATGTAGGGAGGAAAGCATGTATGCTACCATTCTAAAGTATTTCATGGGGCAGTCCTTAACTACCCCACTTACAATAAGGAGCTCTATGCCCTAGTGCAAGTTGTGAAGAAGTGGAAACAATATCTTATGGGAAAGGAGACAATAATCCACATAGATCACCCGCCATTGTACTACCCACAGGCCCAAGGTAAGCTACAATAGACTAAGAATTACAAATGGATGGGGTTTCTACAAAAATTTCATTTGGTGATCAAGTACGAGAAGGGAAACAAAAACAAGTTGGCTAACATGCTCTCAAATCCACCCACATCAAATATCACAATTTTTGGGACTCTTATGCACGTGGATCCATTTATCCATGATGCATGCAAAGAGGAATATTCAGAGGAATACTTCAAGGAGGTGTTTCAGTAGTTGTAGGGTCAAAGTAATTTTCACGATGGTGAAAACACCATTGTATACCATCTCCAAAATGGGTTACTCTACAAGCTGCATAAGGTATGTGTTCCTAAGGGCGAGAAATTGTAGTTTATTAGAGAGACACACACTTCTAAGGTTGCAAATCACTTTGGTGTAGGGAATATCATGGCCAACTTGCAGAGGTATGTGTATTGGCCCAAGATGCAAGAACAAGTAGCTAGGTTCATAAGAGGATGCATTCTTTCTTGTACCAACAAGACTAGCAACATGAAACATTGTCTATATCATCCCTTACCTATACCCACTCATCCTTGGGAAATCATTTCCATGGTATTTGTGGGAGGTTTTTCTAACCAGGAAGGGGCATGAATACCTATTCATGGTCATTGAAAGTTTCAACAATATGTGTGTTCAGGTGCCTTGTAAAAAGGCCATCAATGGGGAAAAAGTAATAAAGTTGTTCTTTGGATAGGTTTGGGTGCACTTTGGGACACAAAGGAGCATCGTTTCAGAAACAGACACAAGATTTCTAAGTGCATTCTAGACTACATTGTGGGAGAAGATGGACACAAAGTTGAAGAGATCTACAACATTTCATTCATAGACAGATGAATAGACATAAGTAGTCAACAAGACTTTGGTGCAACTTCTAAGGGAATACAATCAAAAGAATTCGAAGACCTGGGAAAAAAATGTTGTATATATACAACATTATTACAACATAGCAGTCCATAATTTTACTAGAAAGTCCCCATTTGAAATTTATTTTGGATATTTTTTGTCTTCACCTTTGGACATTGCATATGGGAAATAACGAGGAGTGAGGGAAGATCTTATAGGAGATGCCTTGAGGGCTTAAAATTTTATAGAGAAGATAAGATATATCCATATACAGGTACAAGAGACAATGCAAATGTCATAGGAGAAATATAAGGCTAACCATGATCAACATAGAATAGAGAAATAATTTAAGATGGGAGAGATAGTATGGTTACAATTGAACAAGGAAAGGCTATAGGAGCTTGGTAAGAAAATAAAGGCTCCGTGTTATGGTCCCTTTGAGATACTGGAAAAGGTGGGTGATAATGTGTATCGACTCAGTTTATCCCCATATATGTGCATTTACTTAGTTGTGAATGTAGAGAATATGAAACTCTATGAGCCTTCCATGTTAGATCAAGAAGAGGAACAAGTCCTACCTTCTGTGGAGGATTTGGCATTAGATGATGAGACAGAGTTGATAGAAGATACAATTTTATAGAAGATGTCTACAAATAAAAGAAAGAGGTAGCATGGCCTTTGGAAAATTGGGTTGAATGGAAAACTTACAAGTAAAGCTAAATGGTACACCCAAGAGAATATGGAGGAAAAATTTCCTCACTTCATTCAATAGATGCTTATGGGGACAAAAATTCCCCAAAATGGGGTGTGATCTAGATTTGATCATTATATTGTTTTTCGTCCATATCGATGCTTTTAGAGTAGAAAAAGTGGAGGAATAAGCTCATGAGACCATTTTTAATAATGGGACCCACTTCGGCAAAATGAGGCCTGAAACCTTTGGGGAACATTTTTGAGGCACAAATCAACATTTTTTGGGGGTAAAAGTTTGTCACTTCATTGCCACACCTGTATTTCCTATTCTACACAGAGAGACCTTTCCAACGATGCAAGAATCACGTCAATAAGAGTCTGTATGTGAATGTTATTTCACTAAGAAGTTGGCTTCAGATAACATAGATTCTTCATTAGCAGAGTTCCTTATAATCCATGTGCAGTTCTATATACATTTTTCCTTTGATCTGCAACTGATCACAAAGAATTTGATACCATTCTACAGTAGCTAAATGCCACAGGTCTGTAAGAGAATAGATGGCTTTGTTTGCTTTTAGGATTTTTAGATCTTCTTGAGAGAGGGCAGTGACAAGAGTGTGACCAATGATCCCAAACACTTCTTTTCGATCCTAGCTTTGATACCATGTTGAAAGTCCAATGCAAGAGATAATTTCTAGACATGATAATTAGTTGTGAAGATGTTTAGCATTCTCCCTAGTTTTTTCTTTAATATTCATAAAGCAATTACCATTCAAACATAAGTGACAAGAGATGAGACACAAGATATTAGGCAAGAGGCCAGGGAAAAACCCACAAGGGGAAAACCTATCAATTCTTTCCTTATAGCTTCTTCATCAACAAGCGAAATCCAAGTCAGACTAGCCAGTGTCAAGTCACCCCTCCAAACTTTTCCTTCTTGTAGCTTGCGGCATTAGCGATAGTATCCTTCATGTAGCTTGCATTACATAGAGATATCAAGAAAACTCATATTGTCATAGAAATGATACCATTGTAAAACTCACACTATTTTAGAGATGCTACCTTAGGAAAACTCACATTTTTTATAGAGAAGAAGCCTCAGAAACTCACATTGTTTATAGAGAAAATATGCCACAAGTAGCTCACTTGTATTCAAAATTTTATGCCCTAAGATATGACATAGAAGATGATTAAATTGGTTTCCAAATGTTGGATGATAGGTGCTAATATATAGTTGTTCCTGCATTTGAAAGGACATGTCTTTTGGGCAGACCAACTTGTATTCCTGGAGGATTGACTTGGCAACTTGGAGGGACAAATGTCATTTACAAAAATTCATTTTTTTCTTCTTTTCACAAATGTCACGAAGGAAATGCCCTTTTACATTTTCTTCTGATCAAAACAAAGCCTGAAGAACATGCTTGACAATAAAAATAAAAATAATATTTATTCTTCTTTTTGTTTTTACATGAAATATATATTGATACAAGTACAATGACAATTATGAAGACTGAACCTTATTACAATTTCAACATGAATAACCCATCTGTGCTAATTGTCACTAGTTTCATGTAGTTAAATATGGACGTTATTTTGTTACATATTTCTAGACTTCATTTTAAAATGAATACAAAATTTTAAAATAGTATGAATGCCATTTCATTGTGTATTTCCTATACTTTATTTTAAAAAGTATAAAATTTTAAAATAGTACCTCTTTTTCTTTTGGCATTTGTTTTAGGTACAAGAAAACAACCTAACGCCCAAAGCCAAGATTCTAACAATAATCACTCAAATCTCGATCCCCATCTCTTAAGTGAAATGTAGCAAGATTGCAATTATGGCATGTAACCTACACTTTGAACTACTCCATTATACTTTTACCATTTCGTGTTGAATTTTGTAGCTATGGTTGATCTTCATAATTAAGGATTTTAGCCATCCCTATATATGTGTGTGTGTGTGTGTGTGTGTGTGTGCGTGCGTGGAGATTTTCAAGTTGGCTTAAAAAGGGAAATTTCAATTTTTGAAATTCAAAATTTTGGTACCAAAATGATCAAGTCATCCCTCAAGAAAGGGACACCCATTTGACCTTATAAAAAATTATAAATAAACCACTCGCTCTCCTCCTCCTGGAAATACAAATCACTCACACATGATATCTTTGTTCATCTAAGCGAAGGAGATGCAAAACAAGGAAGTTGAAGTTGACTAGATAGTCCAACATTTGACTGAGTTTCTTTTCTCTCTTTGTTTGACCTTGCCCGTTTGGAAGACAAGCTGATTTTTTTTTCTAGGAAAAATCATAGGGTAGTAGACCAAGTTTGTGAGGGGAAGAAGAAGGAATAAATTTGACCTAGCAGATCAAACTTGACCAAATCTTTTGGGCAATAGTTTGACTTGGATAGAAGACAAATCGACAAGGTTTGACTAGGGTTTGATTGTTGTTATGTTTGAAGTTACTTTTGACTGGAAAGAACATTTGTATCTCTTGTTGAATTGAAAAAATTCTTTAAAGAAAAGGTTGCTAGGTTTTTCACTAGAAACATAAGGTAAAATTTGTGTTTTCTTTGTGCATCATTGCACTATTGTGATCTCTACTATCCTACTACATTTTACGGTTGAGTTTTTGAAGTGTAATTACTTAATGATAAACTAGAAGTGCTAAAGAATATCATATCATTAGAAGTAATTATCAGTTTCACAATTTTGTGCTTGTATCTATTTCACTTGTAAAATCATCATGGTATCAGAGCTTTAAGGAAGGGAAGAGGGCATTGAGATCATTTTTGAAGGCATCTACTTCTGCAAATTTAATTCTTGGACCAGATCTTTGAACTTGGGTTACTCTCCTAATATGAGAACAAATTGGAAGGTGCTACAAATTTCAAGGCATGGAAGACAAGGATTGATCTCATTCTTGAAGAAACGATGTTATGGACTATGTGAAGGGAAAGGTAAAAAAACCTCAAGATAATGAAGGAAAAGGAAGGTACAACAAGGCTGAAATCACAGCCAAGAGGATTGTTGTTGAATCCATCAGAGAACACTTGATTCCATATATTTCAGGGCTAGACACTTCAAACCATATGTATGATTCTCTAGTAGGTTTGTATAACATCAAAAAAATTGGTCAAAAAATGAGATTGAGAAGCCGACTTCATGATGCTCATATGACTAGAGATGATACAGTGGCATCCTTTTGAGAAATTGGTAGCCATGAACAACATTTTCATTGGAAAATCATGGAAAAATAATCATATTTTGATGTTTGACCAAGTCAGCGTAAAGTTCACAAGCTACCCCCAGATGTGGAAATTCCTCCTCCTAAGACATATATAAATAAAACTTTGTTGGAGCTCATTTGGCACATCACACATCCGTCCATTTGATCTGAAATCACAAGGAGTTCACATGTGTGAAGGAGTCAAATGAGTATTTATATTCTGCGATGACCAACTTCTATTCTTTTGATTAACCAATGTTGACTTGGGCTCTATTTCTTTTGTTTGACTGAGCTCTTTGAAAATTTTGGAGGATGAATATTCTAGGGATTTTTTGACTCTATTTGATCGCTTTTACATCTTCGTTCTAGGCTTTTTGACTGCGGGACAACCCTGAGACTTTGACTGTTATTTGACTAGTTCATTGACTGTGATTCTAAGGAAACTTTAGGACCATATTTTGGCCCCTCCGTTCAGTGACCCCAAGCCAAAATTTAGCCCATTTTTTCTAGACCTGAAATTTGACCAACATTGAATTTCTTATCTCTCCTTTGACTAGTTTTGACTTGGAAATATTGAGGTCAGAATTTTGCATCTTGTTGGAATATTCTGGTATACTTTTAATGGATTGAATTCTCTCCCTCATAAGGAAATATTGGTTGGGTTGTCTCCTTGTGGGTTTTTCCCTAACTACTAGCCTAATTTATGGTATCTCTTGTCTCTTGTTTTGATATTCATTGTGATCTCTATTGCTATATTGAAGAAAGTGAATGGTTGAAAATTTTCATGTATAATTTCTTAATGATTGGAATGTTATAAGAAGTCAAATTGTATCATTGGAACTAGTTATCAGTTTAAAAATTTGTATTAGTATTAATTGCACTAGAAAATTCAACTTCATATCAGAGTTTTGGTGAAGGGAAAGAGTATTGGGATCACCTTGAAGAGCATTGAGAAGCACTATAAAGAGTTTGAGATTCTACTTTCTATTTTGGTTGGAAATCTTCATCATGAATTCCTTCATGAAGATTGAGAACAAGCTTGAAGGAGCCACAAATTAGAGGGCATGGAAGGCTAGGATTGACCTAGTGCTTGCAAGGCACAACGTCTCAGGCATTGTTATAGGAAAATTTGTTGAGAATTCAATTCTTATAGGAATTAGGGTTTGATTCCTCTTTCTTGATAATTATTTGTGAATTATGTTGGGTTCTTTTACTTCTTTATTAATTTGTCTTTCATCGACTCAATTACCAAATTATATGTATATGAAGATCACAAGAATAAGAGACACAAGATATACGCTCTCAGCCAAGGAAAACCCCCTTCAAGGGGAAAAACCAGTCCAACTCTTCCACTAGTAGATTCAAATCAAGATGAGACACTCCAATATCTTTTATGCCTAGACAACGACCTTCTCTAACCACTAGGTCAACCCTTCCCTTCAATAGATGATCCATGTCAAAGTCTCCAAGTGACAACTCCCTAACAATAGCTTTAGTCCAGAATTTTGGTCGCTTAGCAGTAGAATTTCAGCGCTCAACAATAGAATTTCAAACCTGCAATAGATAAAAAATTTTGTCCCCAACAACTGCCCAGAAACTTCGCACACGTGAGAGATGGATAACCCAGAAACTCAAATTAGGTCTTCCCAACTTCTTTCGTCATTCTCCAACTGCTTCACTCTCTTTTTCTGCTTCTCTTCCTTGAAGATCAAACTTGTTGAGTGAGTGCTCCAAATAGGTCAAACTGCCTCTCTATGTATAACCTTTCTGATGGGTCGAATTTCCCTAATGTAGGCAAACTTCATGGGGACGGGGCCAACTTGGTGTGGAGGTGACAAATAACCTTTTTGACTCAAAAATAATTATTTTTACATGATATAAAAGTCCAAGAAGGGTCTAATAAAAATGAGAATGACTCTAATGACTCAATAAAAAACCTAGAAGCCTTCAA
The DNA here is from genome assembly GCA_000404065.3 of Pinus taeda. Lineage (NCBI taxonomy): Eukaryota > Viridiplantae > Streptophyta > Pinopsida > Pinales > Pinaceae > Pinus > Pinus taeda. The sequence continues at coordinate 27,540 of APFE031435924.1, forward strand.
AAGAGGCTTTGACCTAGAAAACATTGACCCAAGCATGAAACCCATCCTTTAATAAATCATTTTCTTTAATAATAAAATTTATTTTGACAAGTAAAATGTGAAGACCGGCACTAGTTACATTCTTCAACACTCCATATTAACTAGGGAGGTATTCATAATTACATACATATAAAAGTACATGGAAGATCACAAAATCAAATGAACTATGAAGAGTTCTAGCACACTCAGGGCTACAAATTAGATACTTGAATCAGGTACTCTAATCGGGCGGGAATAAGATGGACTCAATATTTATCCACTCTAGGTACCATCAAGATTTTAAGCTCTACCATCAACTCAAGGATGTAGGTGCGTATCCAAGGTCAGAGCTCCATGACGAATGCTACCCCCCCACTTCCGGATCTAGACATCAACACATAGGATGACCAGATTTCCTCCCAAGCATATTTCCATAATATGCTTCATCTCTCCCTATCAACTAAATATGTCATATCAACCAATACAAGAATGCTTCTAAAATATTCAAACTTCTTATTCAGAAGATATTTCGCCAACAAGTCAATTACTTGTTCATCTGTCAGAGTAAATTGTAGCTTCCCGACCCCATCTTGTACCAAACTCCTAATATAGTGGTACTTGTCATTGACATGCTTCTTCCTTGCATGAAATGTGGGGTCTTCATACATGTTGATGTTGCTTTGATTATCACAATTTATCATCCTAGGATCCAAAGGTTTTCCAAACAAATCTGACAAGAGTTTTCTTAACCAAACGACTTCATTTCCTACTTCACATGCAACAACATATTCTGCTTCAGCACTACTTAATGCAACATGATATTGTTTTATACTCGTCCATGGAATCATGCTAGATCCCAAACTGAAACATCCACCGATAGTGCTCCTTCCATCAGTCTCACTACCACCCTAATCAGAATCCGTAAAACCTATTAACTTGACTTCCTTTCCATCATAATTTAGGGAATGATGTATTGTGCCATGTAAATATCTCAAGATAAGCTTTGTAGTTATCCAATGGTCATGACGAGGCTCCAATTGAAATTGACTAAGAACATTTACATCAAAACATATATCAGGTCTTGTATTTACCAAGTATATCAGAGATCCCACCAACTTTCGATAACTAGTAGGATCAACGAGACTAGATCCAGAGCTTCTTAACTTCTTGAGGTTAGTGATCATGGGAGTAGTCATAGGCTTGGAATCAATCATACAAAACTTTTGTAACATCTTGATTATGTATTTACCTTGACCCATATATATCTCATTGAGTTTCTACCAGACTTCCAAGCCCAAGTAATAGTGCATGAGTCTGATATCTTTCATTTTGAATTTTGTTGCCAACATTTTCTTGCATTCTAGTATTCTACGCTCCACACCTGGAATAAAAAATAATCCACATATATTATTATAATTATTGGTTCATTCTTCACCACCTTGATGTAGAGGTTTTCATCGACATAAATTTTTATGAACCCAATTCTTAAGAGATATGCATCCATCCTTGCATACCATGCCCTAAGATCTTACTTCAACCCATATAAGTATTTCTTGAGTCCACAAACATGGGTATCTCTGCTATTTATTTCAAATCCTTCTGGTTGTTCAATGGATACTTCTTCATCAATGGTTCCATTTAGAAATGTTGTTTTCACATCAATTTGATGGATACTCCATCCCATAGTAGCAGCAAGTGAAACCAGAGATCTTATAGTAGTATACCTAACAGTAGGAGAAAAGGTTTCTTCATAGTATATCCCTTCCTTTTGTGAGAAACCCCTTGCGACAAATCTAGCTTTGTATTTTTCTATGCTTCCATCAACAATATGTTTGATTTTGTAAATCCATTTGGAGGTGACAACCGATTTGTCACTTGGTCTAGGAATGACTTCCCAAACCCCATTCTTCATGATGAATTGATATTCTTCTTGCATCACCTTCTTCCATTCTTCTTGATGAGAATCTTTTTCAAAGGTATTTAATTTTGCTTCTATTAATTTTTTCATGTATGTTGCGTACCCTGAATATATCTTCGGTCTTTTGCTTTCTTTAAATGTTCCTTTAGTTTCTCCATGTCCTTCAACATCTTCAAGTGTATCTTTTAACCACTTTGTCCTTTTCTTTGTTTTAGGAATGATTACAGGTTGAATAAGCTCACTTGGTCCTTCTTATTCTTCTACTTGGTTTGTAGTTTTCTTGTCATGATGCTCTTCTTCTTCTAATAATGATACATCTTCTTCATCAGATTTGATTGGTATATCCTTGGATCTTTTATAGGCATGATTTTCATCAAATATAACATCCTTGCTCACTTCAATTTTTCTTCCTTTATTGATGTAGATTATATAAGCCTTTGATGAAAGTCTATAATCAATGGAGATCCCTTTTATGCTTGAAGAATCCAATTTCTTTCGCTTGTCTTTTGGAACATGAATGTATGCGAGACACCCAAAGACTTGGAGATGGTCTACACATGGCTTCTTCCCTATAAATGCTTCTTCCAGTGTCATATTATCAAGTATTCTAGGAGGACTTATATTTTTTATATACATTGTTGTCATTGTTGCTTATCCCCATATAAATTTTGGTAGATATTGATCAAATATCATAGTTTGTATGCATTTTTCAATAGTTCTATTTTTTCTTTCTGCAACTCCATTCTTCTCAGGATTGTAGGGAACAATAAGCTTCCTCTTAATACTTTCTCTCTACAATATGCAATTAATTCTTTTGAAGTGTATTTCCCTCCATTGTAGGATATCAAAGTATTTATCTTTCTTTCAGTTATGGTCTCCACTGCGGATCTGAATTCCCTGAACTTTTCAAATACTTCATCCTTCATTTTGAGGAGATAGAGCCATGTCTGTCTAGAGTGATCATCAATGAAGATCACATAATAAACATGGCCTCCAAAATATTTTTTAGACATTGGTCCACACACATCTGAGTGAATGAGGTCTAATATCTTCTTAGACCTTGTATCACTGCTTGTAAAAGTTTTCCTTGTATTCTTTGCCAAAGCACATCCCTTGCAAACTCCTTCATGATCTTCTTTAGTGTTGGGGATGCCTTTTACCATTTGACTAGGAGAGGGTATTATCTTGTAATGAATATACCCATATATTCTATGCTAAAGTTTGATAGGATTGATCTCCATGTGAACTAGGGCTTAAGGAGGGTGTTATAACTCTATATAGCCTTCCTTCACGAACTCCAATAACCTTTGCCTCTTCAATACTTGAATCCTTTCCCCAAACTAAAAATTTACAATCTAGAAAGGAAACCATATCTCCTTTATCTTCTAAACAAGAAATGAAAAGTAAATTCTTTTTCAAACATGGGACATATAATATCTTGTTGAGGTGTAGCTTTGTTTCACTTTCCAGCTTCAATGATGTAGATCCCAAGTCCCTTGACCGCATAACTGTTGTTGTCTCCTAGTTCCACTGCATGAGATTATGGTTCCCTTGATAGAGTATGAATTTTTCCACTTTCTCCCATCATATGTCTTCATGCTCCACTATCAATGATCCATGCATTGTCATCATTTAGAGTACTTGTAAGTGCAACCAAGAATCCTTCACTCTTAACTCTCGTAGATAAATTGTAGACGATTCTTCCAATCCAACTTCCTACAATTCTAATGATATTGAATCCCATCTTCAAGTAACTTGCCATAGAGGGAGTAAACTTTTATCCCAAGATTCCTTTTCCTTTCTTCAAGTGATATCCAACAAACTGATATTCAATCTTCTTCAACCTTAGCTCTGATACGATGTCGAGAAATCATTGTTTATAAGAATAGGTTTTGATTCCTCTTTCTTGATAATTACTTATGAATTATGTTGGCTTATTTTACTTCTTTATTAGCTTTTCATTCATGAAAAAATTACCAAATTATATGTATATGAAGATCACAAGAATAGGAGACAGAGGATGTAGGCTCTCAGCCAAGGCAAAACCCCTTCAAGAACCAATCCAACTCTTCCACTAGTAGATTCAAATCAAGCCGATACATTCTAAGACCTCTTAGACCTAGACAACGACCTTCTCCAACCACCAAGTCAACCCTTTCCTTCAATAGATGAACCCCATCAAAGTTTCCAAGTGACAACTTCCCAGCAACAATTTTAGTCTAGAATTTCGCCCCCCCAGTAGCATAATTTTGGCCTCCAACAACATAATTTCGGACTTGCAATAGATACAAAATTTTGTCCCCAAAAATTTCCCAAAAACTTTGCACGTGTGAAAGATGGATAGCCTAGAAACTCAAATTAGGTCTTCCTAGCTTATTTTTTCCTTCTTTAGCTACTTCACTTTCTTTTTTTTGCTACTTTTCCTTGAAGATCAAACTTGTTGAGTGAGTGATACAAATAGGTCAAATTGCCTTACTATATATAGCCTTTCTATTGGGTCGAATTTCCCTAATGTGGGTCAACTTGGTGTGGAGATGACAAATAACCCTTTTGACTCAAAAATAATTGTTTTTACATGATACAAAAGCCTAAGAAGGGTCTAATAAAAATGACAATGACTCTAATGACTCAGTACAAAACCTATAAGCCTTTAATGGAGGCTTTGACCTAGAAACATTTGACCCAAGCATGAAACCCATGCTTTAATAAGTCATTTTCTTTAACAATAAAATTTATTTTGACAAGTACAATTTTGAAGACTGACACTAGTTACATTCTTCAACAAAATTTATTAAAACAACTAACCAAGCAAGAAAAGGCAAATTTCATGAAGATGACATCTTGGTAAGAAGCATCATTATAGAGTCTATTAGGGACCATATGATTCCTACATCATTGATTATCAAACTTCCAAAGAGATGTATGATGCCATTACTAGATTCTACACTATCTACAACATCAATCAATCTATACGCTTAAGGGTTCAACATTGTAATATCAATATGACAAAGAATGATACTATGGCATCATATGTTAATGGAAATTATCAAATAAGAGATCCAATCAAATCCATTAATGAAGAAGTATCTGGCAAAGAATTGGTAGTTGTGGAAATGGGTGGTCTACCTATATCTTGGGATCCTTTTGCAGTAAGCATTAATGGAAGATAAAATCCTCCATATTTTGACAACATGTGGGCTACCTACACTCAACAAGAATCACGACTCTTTTCCAGAGGAAAAATTGAAGTTCCAAGTGAAGAAGCTTTTGTAGCCCACTCAAAGAGTAATAAAAGAAGACCTAATTTTGGAGTTTGGTAGAAGACCTAATTCAATACCTACTCCTCAAATAAGATCTTCTCCTCCCTCCCAAGATAGAATAGACCTGAAAAATGTTCAATGCTATCATTTCCAAGCATATGGTCAATATCACAATGACTATCATCAAAGGAATCAAATGGATGACTATCAAAGAATGGTGATCGAAAGAGGAAAGATAAGCGTGATCTTTCCACAATTGACCTTCATGAATCCTCTCATAAGATGAGGCATAGAAAGAAAGATTTTGATGATGAATATTCATTTTATTATCCTATTACAGGTTCCATTGCAGGTCATGATGAAATATGGTTGGTGGACAGTGGTGCCTCTACGCACATCACTAGGAGCCCTGAAAATCTCTCTGAATTGGTTGAAAAGAAGATAGCTCAAAGGGTTGAGTTTGGAGACAATGGAAAATACAAGGTCAAGGGTATTGGTTCATCATCCTTTCAATTAGAATCGAGAGGTAGAGTATCTATTAACAATATTTTTTATGTTCTTGAATGAATAAGAACTTGTCTCTTTCATCTCTTGATGATAAAGGATATATAATTGCTTTCATGGATATACAAGTTATAGTATAAACAATGTAAACTTTAAAATGGGAACTATAAACTCAAAATGAGAACTCTGCCCAAAAAACCCCAAAAAAACATGAAAAACAGTGCTAAAAACGAAAAGTGTGTATACTAGAATGACGGTTTTTTTTAGGGTCAATTTTGAACATGTTTTAAAAATGGCAGTGAGAACGAATTTTTTGTCCAAAAATTGTGCAAAAAAAAACCTGAAAATGAAAAGTGCTAATAATAGAACTATATA
>APFE031435924.1:42845-64278 GCA_000404065.3 Pinus taeda
GTCGCTATCCGATTCTCGGAATCGGATAGCCACCACTTAGCCCCCTGTGGGGGTGGCCGGGTGGTGGTTATCTAATTCTCAGAATCGGATATCCACCTCAAGGGCGGTTAGCAGGTGGTTATCTGATTCCGAGAATCAGATAGCCACCGTCTGAACGCCAGTGGGGGTGGTTATCCGATTTTCAGAATCGAATAGCCATCGCCCGACCGCCCATGGGGGTGGCTATCTGATTCTTGGAATCGAATAGCTATTGCCTGGATGCTCGTGGGGGTGGTTATCCAATTCTCGGAATCGAATAGCCATCCCTCGGTTGCCCATGGGGTGGCTATCCTATTCTCAGAATCGGATAGCCACTGCCTAGCCTCCCGTGGAGGTGGCCGAGCGGTGGCCATCTGATTCTGAGAATCAGATAGCCACCTAGGCGGTGGCTATCTGATTCTCAGAATCTGATGGCCACCGCTCGACCGCTTGTGGGGGTGGCTGGGCGGTGGCTATCTGATTTCGAAAATCGATAGTCACCCCTACAGGCAGTTGGGCGGTGGTTATCCGATTTCGATAATCGGATAGCCATCGCCTGACCGCCCATGGGGGTGGCTATCCGATTTCGGAATCAGATACCTCCGCCATACGCTGCCTCGTGGGAGCTGGCCCTTAAATCGCAAGAGTTGCGTGCAATATTTTTTAAAATTTTAATCGTAATATAATGTTTTTTTAAAGTTTTAAATGTTTTTTATTTTAAAAAATTTGAAAATATATGGTAATTTTTTTATTTTTTATTTTTTATTTTGAAATGATTTTTTTAACATATGATATATATTAAATTTAATTGTTTTTTGTGTGTTTTTTTATGTTTTTATCTGATTTTTATTATTAATTTTTAATCCTAGTTTGTTCTTTATTTAATAATATATATTATATATATATTTTAATGTTTTTAAATTTTTTCTATTTTTGTTTCGTTAATTTTATAGTTTTAATTTTTTTTTTTGTTTTTTTGTAACTTTTTTTCTTTTTTTATGTTTCATGCACACACACAATATATGTTTTTTTTTTTTTTGTCTATAATATATATTATATATAATATACATAATATTTAATTATTTTTTATACAAACTGACATAAAAAGTTTAAAGTGTCAAAATTTGTTAAATTTAGAAAATAATTATTTACATTTCATACATTAGAAAATTTAAAGTCAAAAAATAAGTCTTTTAAAAAAATGGCCTGATGCAGATTCAACATTTTTTTTTTAAATCAGCATGCATATTACTAACATTCTAAAACGTAATGTACATAAAAAAATTTAAGGTGCCAAAAACTATGCTCTAAAAAAAATATGTGTGTTCTGCATCCCCCATTTTCAAAATCGGGTCACTCTTTTTCTATCCCTACGAAATAAGCAACAATATCATTTCCCGTTTCAAAGTTTACATTGTTTATGGAAGAAGGATACCTCTTTTGAATCTGCTAAATTCATTGGTGTACAAATTAAAGGCATATATTGTCTCCTTGGTCACTCCATCCAAGCCCTAATACACAACACATCTGGTCTTTGTGAGCTATGGCATCGAAGGTATGCTCATGTTCATTATAAAGCATTATCTAGAATGAAGTATTTGGTTAAAGGTGTACCAGAAGTCAAAATTGAACATGTAGTGTATAAAGGATGTGCCCTTGGGAAAAGTGTTAAAGGTAGATGTACTAGCAGTGATAGTATATCCAAAGGAATCTTGGATCTTGTACTCTCTGATGTTTGTGGGCCTATATCTAAAAATACCTTGGGTGAAAATTTGTATTATGTCTCTTTTCTTGATGATTACTCTCGTAAGACATGGATTTATCTCTTGGAATCCAAAGATGAAGCATTTGAAAATTTCCAAGAATTCAAGGCCCAGGTTGAAAATACTACAAGAAGAAGGATAAATACTTTAAGGTTTGACAATGGAGGAAAATATATATCCAAGAAATTGATTTTTTTCTACACAGATGTTGGAATTTTCGAAAGGAAGAATAGGACTATTATGGAAGCTTCCAAGGCCATGCTTCAGGACCAAGAGTTTCCTATGTTAAGTTGGGAAGAAGCTACAAGAACAACTTTTTATGTTCAAAATAGGTGCCCACACCGAATCTTATATTATAAGGCTTTTAAAGAAGTATTCATGGGTGAAAGACCCAATGCAGAACATTTGAGAATCTTTGGTTGTCATGTTTATGTTCATGTGCCCAAGGAGAAAAGGAAAAAAATTAGAACCTTCCAGAAAGAAATGAACTTTTGTTGGCTACAGTGAAAATTTGAAGGCATTTAAGGTCTATGTACTATGACAACATTCTATTGAAACTTGCAAGGATGTTATCTTTGATCAGGATGCTTCTTTTTGGAATTTGAAGGGTTCACACTTGGACTCTAATGACAAAATGTAGGCGATTTCGAAGAATGTGGAATTGATATCAAAAGAACCTAAACTGATGGAACAAGATCCTTATAAAGAGTTCGATGAACATGAATTTGTTGACTCTCCAAGAGCCATTGTACATGAGACTATAAAGAGACATGCCCGGCTTTAAAGAAAATTGAAGGAAGTTGAAGGACATGCAACACCTCGTGGGACCTTGAGGCAAAGAAAGAGGTCGAAGAAGTATTCTGGTTATGAAACAATGATGTGAAATATCATTGAGTCTGAGCGATCCTCCTATGAGGAAGCAGTTGAGCATCAAGTTTAGAAAGATGCTATGATTGAAGAATACCAATCTGTATTGAAGAATGATGTTTGAGAAATCATGCCAAGGCCTAAAGGAAAATTTGTTGTGTCTTTGAAATGGGTTTACAAAATCAAGAATGCAACTGATGGAAGTGTCGAGAAGTACAAGGCAATATTTGTGGCCCGAAGATTCTCCCATAAAGAGGGAGATGACTATGAAGGCATGTTTGCTCGTGTTGCCAAACATGCTTCTATTAGATCTATCATTTCTCTTGCTTCTATTGCAGGTTGGAAATTACATCAAATGGATGTCAAAACTGTTTCTCTGAATGGAGTCATTGAAGAGGAATTATATATTGAGTAGCCTCAAGGATTTGATAGAGAAACACATGTTTGCAATTTGAAGAAAGCCTTATATAGGTCGAAGCAAGCTCCTCTTGCATTGTACTCCCATATTGATGGCTATTTGTTGAGTCTTGGTTTCAATAAGAGCAATGTTGATTTGAACTTGTACTTCAAATTTGTTGAAGGAGAGCCCTTGATTTTTCCATTGTATGTACATGATTTGTTTTTGGCAGGGGATGATGTACTCATTGTCCAGTGTAAGAGGGAGTTGTTAATTTTAGATAACAATATATGTTATATGCTTTAGCACAATTTACTTCAATGTTCCTTATCATCCCAATGACAATTTCCAAAAGTAGCAATCACATTAACTTAAACACATTGATAGTAAAAGCATATAGAACATAAAAACATGTGTAGAAGACAAGCCAAGACAAGAGGACACAAGATTTGGCAAATGCCAGGGAAAAATCCCAATGTGGGGAAAACCCTTTGATCAAATATTCTTATTATTATTCAATAATTAAGCAGAGAGAGAGTACATAGATCAAATTCACTTGCCTTACATAGACAAAACAACCCTGTCAAAATTAGCAATCAACAACAGTTAGCTATATCCCTAACTATAAAGTCAACATTGGTCAAATCAACATCAAAATGACCTCCAATCAACTCAGTCAATAGTAGTCCAATTCGGCCTTCTAGGAGAGTCAAAGTCAGCCAAAAATAATTCGGTCAAAACCAGTCAAAGGAGAGAGAAATAATGTTGTAATTTATGCAGTCAAATATGTAGTGAACACTGGTTAAACTATCCCAAACATGTCGATTTTTGTGCCAATAAATGTAACCTCCAAAGATCAAAATTCTTCCCTGAAAACATAAGTCAACAGAGGTCAAATGAGCCCTAGTCAACGTGGGTATGTTCCTTTGAAATTCAACCTATTTTGTCCCAGAAAAATTCGTCCTTCTGCCACACATGCGAAGAAGAGAGAGGATATCCCCAAGTTGTACGGACTAATCAAGAGAGGAGAGAGAGATGTATGATGTGATGAGTGATGTCCAAATGAGGAGAGAGGTCCAAATTCAAATCTAGAGACATCTTCCATGCATGATAGTCGAATTTGTCCTTAAGCTTGTCCTTGGATTTGAAGTAAGATGTAATCGTCATTGAGACTAGTTCCAAGTCATTGTCCAACAACATCCCTTAGTGATTGTTTTTCCTCACTCTTGCTTGGGCTTTGTCTTAATCTGGCTCCGATACCATATTAATTTTAGATAACAATGGTATGTTCTATGCTTTAGCACAATTTACTTAAATGTTCCTTGTCAGTGCAATGAAAATTTCCAAAAGTAGCAATCACATTAACTTAAACACATTGATAGTAAATGTAGATAGAACATAAAAACATGTGCAGAAGACAAGCCAAGACAAGAGGACACAAGATTTGGTGGACGCCAAGGACAAACCCCAATGTGGGGAAACCCTTTGATCAAATCTTCTTATTATTCTTCAAGAGTTCAACAGAGAGAGAGAGAGTACATAGATCAAATTCACTTGCCCAATACATAGACAAAACAACCCTATCAAAATCAAGAGTCAATTGTAGCCCTAACTAGAAATTCAACGCTGGTCAAATCAACATCAAAATGTCCTCCAAGTAGCTTGGTTAAGAACAATACAATTCGGCCTTCCAGGAGAGTCAAATTCAACTCAAAACAGTTCAGTCAAACCTAGTCAAAGGAGAGAGAACTACTGTTGTAATTTATGCGGTCAAATATGAAGTTAACATTGAAGTCAACACTGGTCAAACTGCCCCAAACACCTATATTTCTGTGCCTCCAAACATTGAAAATTTTCCTTGAAAAATTGAATTCAACGGAATTCAAGTGAGCACTGGTCAACAATGGTCAATGTTGGTCTATTCGTCCGAAATTCGGCTTGTTCTGTCTCATAAAAATTCGATCTCCTACCACACGTGTGAAGAAGAGTTGTACGAAACAATCAAGAAATGAGAGAGAGATGTATGATGTGATGTATGGTGTCCAAATGAGGAAATAGGTCACTCCTATTTATACAATTAGTTGAGGGTGTGGAGACACATCTATTGGGCTTCTTGAGCCTACATTTGACTGAGGGTGACCTTGACAATTTGTGCATGAGAGAAAATAAATTCAAAATTCCACTTCTACTTGTCAGAATGAGATGATCTTTATATCAAAATTGGACCTCTAGAAACGATGAATCCAATGCAATAATAATATCCATCATATGAGCCGTCCTAAAGTGGAATTTGGACCTATTTTACAATTTGAACACTCCCTCTCAACTAGGGAGAATTCCACCTGCTAATCCATCTGTCATCAAGAACCATCTCTTTCATCATTACTTAGCTCTTCTATGTTGAACCATGAAGTAATGATGAAGAATAAGTGATCGAGAGTGAGTCATAAGACTTTACCACTCTCTATTGACAAAAGTCAGTGTTGACCCCAGATCAAGTTTTTGAACACTAGGCATCCTCGTCATAAGGAGTACGATAGTACACAATGCATCCATCGTAGTGCTATGGTCCCTAACCATATTTTCCCAAATCATTGGCCAAATGAGAGGTACTTCCCATGAGTCCCAGACTCCATTGGTAGGATGTATGTTGGGGCATCGACAAGAGAAGGTGAATCACTCATCCTGGTTCACCTTCTCCTGTAATCTGAAGTCAACACTGAAGTCAACTACTATCTGGGATTGGAAATTTGGAAAAAGCATGATGGAATACTTGTTGGCCAAGGCAAGTACACTATTAATATCCTTTAGATATTTGGCATGATGGATTGCAAGTCCATGGACACTCTGGTGGTGAAAAATTGAAGAAGATATGTGACTGTGCTTATAACCAAATTGATCCCTTTATATATCACAAATTGATTGGCTCATTGAACTACCTTGTGAACATTAGACCTGATATTTTCTATGCTGTGAACACGTTGAGCCAATTCTTGGTTGAGCCCCAACATGTGCACTAGGTTGCAGTAAAACATATATTGAGATATTTGCATGGCACCATTGACTATGGTATGAGATATGCCTATAATGGAGAATGCTAGTTGCATGGTTTCACAAATGGTGATTGGGCTAGAAGCTTTGATGATAGAAATAATACTTTTGGATTATGTTTTAGCTTGGGGTCTACTATGATTTCATGGTCTAGTAGAAAGAAAACTTTTGTGGCTCTTAGTACGGTTGAAGCTGATTATATCGTTACATGTTCAACGTGTTGTGAAGTCGTGCGGCTTTGAAAGTTGTTTGCTGGTTTATTTGATCAAGCAATGGAATTGACCATTGTATATTGTAATAGACAAGGTTGTCTGAAGCTTTCTGAGAACTCGATTTTCATGATAGGCCAAAGAAAATTGAGATCAAGTATCATTACATTCGGAATATTGTCCAGAGGGGAGTTTTGAGGCTTGAAATTGTCCCTACTGATGAGTGAGTTGTTGACGTGTTGAAAAATCCATTTTCCCAGACAATGTTTTTTTTTTGAGAGAAAAATTGGAGTTGTTGAGTACCCCTCTCTGAGAGAGAGGGAGAATTGATTGTACAACACCATATGATTAACAATACTCATTGGATTGTGACTGAGAAACCAATGGATAGGTCAAGAATATTGTCACTCCCTTAGGTCAGCTGACTGAGAGGCTAGTGAGTCTGGTTGAAGAGCTTGGTTTTGAGGCATGAAGTGGTCCCTTGGGTCATGATGATTGAGAGACCAATTTTGTCTAGGACATAGATTTTGTGATCTCTCCCTTATGTAGTTACGAAGAGTCCTATGGATTGGTGTGGGAGATTGATCCTGAGTTCCCTTCTTTGGGTCATTGACTAAGAGACGAATGAGTTTGGTTGGTGTTGTAACACTGGAGACAACCTCTGGCTACAACAGGTCAATGCCTAGGAAATCAACAAAAGCCAATAAAGATTAAATATTAGCTTGAAGACAGAACACCCTTGAGTGTAATGTCAGCTTAATCTTGGAGACAAACTCAATAGACCATAAGGGCCTTTATTTTAAGGAATGCAGATTCTAAATTTATAAATGGAAGAAGAAATAGTTTGGAACATAATTTATCACATTGGGACAAAAGGAATCCAATGATTACACCTTGAGAAGACAATGGAGAATGAAATTGTGCAAACAGAGAAAATGAGACTATTATCTTTAGCCTTTGCATCATATACCATATTTTTCTTACCTTGTTCATCTTGGGTCGGTGTGAAGCCTTTGTCAACGGTTTCCCATACTTTGTATCCTTGCACCAACAAATGAACCTGCATTCTTCCACTCCAAAGTGCATAGATATTTCCATTGAACAAAGGAACTATATTCTTAGTATACTCCATGATCTTCTTCCGAATGTTAGATTGTTATTGAAGGAACCAAGCTCTGATACTAATTGTTGGAAATACTGAGAGAGGGGGTGAACCAATATTCCTTAGCAATTAGCACTTTTAAATCTTTTCAGAGCATTAATTGGGGCGTACTTATAGTGCATTGGAGTGTCCTTCTAGTGGGAGCTGGAGAAGAATGCTTTTCTAGAATTCTAAGAAGTTGTTGCTTTCATTTCAGTTGGGGTTGAAGATTAAAGAATTTATTAGAAAAGCGTTCGATGGTTTTTGACCCAGAGGGGGTTTTCCACCTAAAATTATTGTGCCCACTGTGTTCTTTTATTTACTGTTATTACTGCATAAACATTAATAATAATTGAATATTAACTAATGCTCTGAAAATATTTAAAATTGTTAATTGCTAAGGAATATTGATTCACCCCCCCACTCAGTATTTCCAACAATTGGTATCAGAGCTTGGTTCCTTCAAGAATAGTCTAACAATTGGAAAGATATCATGGAGTATACTAAGAATAGAGTTCCTTTGTTCAATGGAAATAACTATGCACTTTGGAGTGGAAGAATACAGGTTGCTAGCGCAAAGATACGAAGTATTGGAAATCGTTGACCAATGCTTCACACCGACCCAGGATGAACAAGGTAAGAAAAATATGGTATATGATGTAAAGGATAAAGATCTTATTATCAGTAGGCTTATTGAATCTGTTTATCTTAAGGTATTGAGTTGCAAAACTGCTAAAGGGGTATGGGGCAAGCTTGAAAATATATATGTAGGTGACTCAAAGGTGAAAGAAGCAAAGCTTCAAATTTTCAGGGAAAAATTTGAGCAACTCAAAATGAGGGAAGATGAAGATATTGTTGCATACTTTTAACGTGTTGATGAAACAACAAATACATTGGAAGGTTTGGAAGAACTTTTTGAAACGAAAATTGTTGTCCGAAAGATCCTCATAACCTTGCCAACAAGATTTAACCCTAAGGTATCTGTCTTGGAAGATAGATCAAATCTGACCAATCTCAACATACATGAATTGCATGGAATTATTACAGCATATGAAATGAGGATTGAAGAATAGGATGGCACATCTCACTTAGAAACAACATTTCCCACATCCAAGAAGAATGGTAAGGACAAGTAGACTCAGAAAGCAAAAACTTGCAATTGTAAGGATGAAGAAAATGAAGAGGAAGAAGAACTCTCAGACAAAGAATTCACCTAATTCATGTGGAAAATGAGAACAAGTACGGGAAAATTCAAAGGTAAACTTCCATTAATATTTTTTAACTGTAGTGAGGTTGGGCATTTTGCAACCAAATGTCCTCACAAAAATGAGGCTATTACGAATGGAAAGAAAGGTCCTAGGAAGTTCAATAAGCAAGGTAAGAAGAAATGGTTTAAGAAAAGTTTCTTCACCAAAGAAGATAGTTCCTCATCTGAAGAAGACAGTGATAATGAAGAAGAATTCAACGAAAGAGTATTGTTTATGGCCAAGCACAATAAGCAAGAGGCACCTGACAAAGGAGATGAAGAAGAAGAAATGACTGAGGTTGAATTTCAAAACGCAGTGATCAGGGTTATCAAAGAGCTCAATGTCGAGAAGAAGCATGTCAACACTCTTGAAGACAAATTGAAGATATAATGAGAACAAGTCCTCAACCTTAAAATCAAGGTTGAAGAATACAAGCGAATTGAACAATCTCTCAGGAAATAATTAAAGGAAAACAACAAGGAAAGAAAAGCATTGGACGCTGAAATAATTGCTCTACGAAAGGAAGTAAAAAATGGAAGAACTTTTCAAAACTATGCCAACCGTTCAAAGACTTTGGACGAACTCATTAGCAACCAGCAATCATACAACGACAAGACTGGTCTTGGTTACAAAGAAAAATTCGAAAAGAAGTCAAGTCCTTCTATGACAATTAAAGAACATGGATATGAAAAATCTACCAAGTAGATAGATCTTTCAGCTAAATCAAGAGATAAAGACTCGCAGGAAGAAGCTTGGAAGACAATTCCTCGAAGAATATTTCCTCCCAAGTACCAACCTACCTTTTATGGTTATTGTTATTCATGTGGAAGGTTTGGACATAGAGCTGCATAATGTCGCATGTATGTTTGGAATAATTCTAGGAGATCCTTTAGAAATGGATATTCCATAACTCAACATAATATCAACAAATTTGATCATTTGAGAGATGATGTCAAATATTACAAATGTAACAATTTTGGACATATATCTAGGGATTGTGAAGTTCCAGACAAGTACAACTATTATCGCAAAAACCCTAGAAGCAAATTTGTAGGATCACGAGATAGACACCAAATAGAATATTCTATGAATAACATTGAATGTTACAAATGTCATAACTATGGAAACATAGATCGTACCTACAGGTACTAGATAGAATCAACCATGAATGAAAAGCTTGATGACGAGAATAAGAAGGTTTGGAAAGGAAAACAGGTACAGGATGAACAAGTACAACATGAACAAGAAAAGCAAGAAGGAAATAAGGCCCCAATAGTTATGCTTTCACGATTCATAATGGATTGTGAGGAATCAAAAGTTGCTTCGGTTAATGATGCAAGTCAACATGTTCGTTAAATGACACACTATTCTGAACAATTCAGCTTATCGACTCCTAGAAATTTGAAGACGAGGAGTCTATGCAACAATATATGACACGAGTCTACGATTGACAAACAGGTAGTTTGAACAAGATGGCAGTTTCATTACATGTTCAGGGGGAGAAGAATAGTTGAAGTATTACATATTCAAGAAAGGAAGCGATGAAAAGCAATCTCTATGTGAAAGTGGATCAAGACAATCTAACGATTATCAAGATATCTTAGCAGGATAAAGGAATATTCATATATCAAATCAAGTACATCAAGGAAATGCTCAAGAAATTCAAGATGGAAGATTGCAAGCCTATCCTTACCCCCATGGTAACAGGTTACAAGAAGATTCATCAATGGATGTGGACCAAAGGTTGTATAGATCCATGATTGGTGGTCTCCTATATGCGACAGTTTCCTTCCCAGATGTGATGCAGCCAGTTGGACAAGTAGCGTGATTCCAAGCAGCACCAAAAGAATCTCATATTATTGGTGTCAAAAGAATTCTTCAATACCTTAAGGGTACAATGGAATATGGTCTATGGTATCCCAAAGGAAGTGATCTGGTTATCCAAGCTTATACATATGCATATTGGGCAATAAGTGTTGATGATCGTAAGATTACCAGTGAAACATCATTCTATCTAGGTGGTTCCCTTGTCTCATGGTTAAGTAAAAAAATAGTCTTCAATCTCGTTATCCACAGAGGAAGTAGAATACATCGGGGAAACAACTTGTTGTACTCAAGTTCTTTGGATGAAGCAAACCTTCAAAGATCTTCAAGTTAAGTTTGATGAGCCTATTCCCATCTTCTGCGATAAGACGAGTGCCATTAGTATCTCCAAAAATCATGTGATGCATTCCAAAACAAAGCACATTCAGATCAAATATCATTTCGTTAGAGAGCAAGTTGCCGAAAAGAATATCAAACTTGAATATGTTGGCACAAAGGAACAAATTGTTGGCATCTTTACCAAACCATTAACTCGTGAAGAATTTGAGTATCTTCGCCAAAAGCTTGGGATTCTCCGAAGCTCTCATTAGAATATTTCTCTTATTTACCTAAGTATAAAGGGGGAGTGGAGGTGTGTACATGTCCGCAGAATGACAGTTTGTCAGGGGGAGTTACCTTTTACCATTCATGATAAAGGGGGAGAGAAGGCGTTAGGAAGAGTTTCCATGATTGCAGGGGGAGTACTTGTGTTGCCATCAATTCCAAAGGGGGAGATTGTTGATTAGTGGTTGTGATTGTTGTCAACCAAAGTAGCACCAGGGGATACCCTAATTTTGCATGGGAATTTTGACTTGACAACTTACTCTATTATGAGTCAAGGATATTCTAGATGGATTCTACTCATCGATATGTTTCCGTTGATATATATCATGCCACATAATTCTTCATGGTTTGAGAGATATTCGTGTTTGAAGTTAGTAACCCTAGTTAGTGGGCTAAAACCCTATGGGGTTGTGGTATGGTACTCATAATTGGTTGTGGTCATTGAATAGTCAATAATTAATAATATCTTCTTTTTTTTCTCCTAAAATCCCTCCAACGTTCACTTGTTGAGGACCCTCTTAACTCAATACATTCATATAAATAGTGACCATCATATTATCCTCTAGTAGGGTTTTTGTGGCTTAAAACAGGCCATCGTAGAATTTCTCTATATATATATATTTTTTTTGTCAAGATTCAAAAGATGAAATTAAAACCCATCTGAGCCGAAATATTGATGAACATCATGACCAAATTTCAGATCTTGGTTCGTTATATTCTCGGAGATATGATTTGAGGAAGTTAGGGTGTTTGCAGGCTCCCGAATTCCATGTCAAATAGGTGACGTTGAGAAAATCATCATAAATTTCTCTCTGATAATTGGATTCAAATTTCATAAATAGTGACAGAAATAAGACATGTTGTATTTTATTGGGTATCGTTTTCAGGGCTGAAGGTCACAACAGTGACACATGGCACTTCGTACAAGTTCGTTCTACTGAACTAGTCTAGAATCAGGCCATCGTAGGAGATTGGGCATAACTCTTTCTTGAATAATCAAATCTTTCCAAACCTGTCGGGTTGGAAAGAGGAATCAGATGGCTACCACAAGACCAAATTTTAGACCCTGGAGATCCAAAATTACATAGATACAATAGATTCAATATGGAGCTCCTAGAAGGAAAGAAAAAGCATGCATTCAAGGATCACTGCAGTAAGGACCACACATCAACAGTGAAGGGTAAGTCTCCTACAAAAAGGTATCCATGATTAGTGTTTACATTTGAATTTTGAGTATCATCTCTAACATATGTTTCTATAAGACAACTTAAGTATATACAGTGTCTCAGTTATATCTTTGTCTCTATATGTCATAGTTATTTTTGATACCACATTTCGGATGTCCTATTCTTGATACAACACAATTAATGCTACATATTCTTGATGTTACACCAAGTCTACTAAATCTATATGATGTTGTAAGTTCATGTTACTTGTCTTGTCATAGTTGATAGAATGGTATCTATTGTTGTACTTAGAACTTGGTTCATCACAAGTCTAGGGTTTGTCATTAGTTTTTATTGTATATATTTTTAGGTCAATATTGGATATAATCTTGCATAGAGTCCAGGACTATATCAAGAGTGGGAGTCCTTGTCTACTACTACAACAAGTCAACAACAAAAGTGACAAGCACACATCAAGTACATGTTGTAAATTTAATTTGTATTTATTTATTATTATGCACTTACATGTGTTTTGCAGGCAAAAGTAGGTTGAAGGGTATTTTGTTTTGTTTTGGGATTGGCTTCACGAGGCAAAATTTTGCATGCAAGTAGAAGAAGATTCAAGTACAACATCAAGCAAGAATTGAAGAATAGAAGTATCAAATCAAAGGAAGAATTACAATGGGATATCCTTGAAAACATGATAACCACACAAATATCGTGAAGTTGTAAAAGAGTCATCATCGTAAAGTTGTAAAAGAGTCATTTATAAAGGAGTCATCATTGTAAAGTTTATAAAAGAGTCATTTTGCCTAGAGTTGAAGTCGCAGTGTTGGGAGCTATAGGAGTCACTGTCGGGATGATGTCATGGTTTGGTTGCAGGTCATAGTGTGATTGGGTGTTCGGTCAAAATCATTGTAAATCATACTGTATCGTGGATCGTTGTCCCTGGTATGAGAATCCACACTCTTGTCTCATTTAATTCATTATAGGGTGGCAGGGAGGTGCTAGGTAGGTGCATGAAGTCTCTTACAGGTTGGAGCCTATGAACACTTCAAAGTGGTAGGTCAGTCTAGGGTGTTGGGGCATTCATTTAGTTGATTACTGAAGAAACCAGGGCGTTGGGACATCCTTCTAGTGGGAGCTAGAAAGAATGTTTTTCTAGAATTCTAGGAAGTTGTTGCTTTCATTTCAATTGGGGCTGAAGATTAAAGAATTTATTAAAAAAGTGTTCAGTGGTTTTTGATCTGGATGGGGTTTTCCACCTAAATTTCTTGTACCTACTGTGTTCTTTTATTTACTGTTATTATTGCATAAACATTAATAATAATTTAAAATTAACTAATGCTCTGGAAAGATTTAAAAGTGCTAATTTCTAAGGAACACTGATTCACCCCCCTCAATATTTCCAACAAGACAAAACACCCTTGAGTGTAATGTTAGCTTAATCTTGGAGACAAACTCAATGGACCATAAGGGCCTTTATTTTCATGAATGCAAATTCTAAATTTATAAATGGAAAAAGAAATAGTTTGGAACATAATTGATCACATTGGGACAAAAGGAATCCAATGCTTATACCCTTGAGAAGACAATGGCAAATGAAATTATGCAAGCAGAGAAAATGAGATTGTTGAAGCCATGGAGCGTTCTTTAAGCCTTTCTTTAAATGAATATAGGTATTGTCTGCTATGTATCATAACATAAATAAATACGTATGCCTTTAGGAAAGACCAGCTGCATCATACATCAACCTCACATGAAGAAGAACAACCTTGAAAATAACACATAAGAAATAAACAAAACATATTGCAATGCATAAAAGAGCTGTAATCATATTGGTCTTTTTCCATTAATCTCCAAGGGAGATTTCATGTTACATTTTATTTCTCTTTTTTATTTTCTGCCTCTAGCCTAGTTGTTCCTTGATTAGTTATATAATTACTTTAAATAGTTATAAAACTGTTTTAACCCTTTTATTAAATTATAATATGATTTTTTTTTCAAATGAGTGCCGGTAACTCAATTATAAAATATTAACAAATTTTAATATTATATGTATATAAATACATAATATTAAAATTATATCATTACAAAATTTTGTGTTAGTTTTACTACTGTCCTCACTAGGGATTTGACAACTGAGTTATGATAAGTTTTTCCACCTGTAAAAAAACAAATAAACTCAAATTACAAATGATGAGTCCTCGTTACTTTGAACAGTTATAAAACTGTTTTAACCCTTTTATTAAATTATAATATGATTTTTTTTTCAAATGAGTGCCGGTAACTCAATTATAAAATATTAACAAATTTTAATATTATATGTATATAAATACATAATATTAAAATTATATCATTACAAAATTTTGTGTTAGTTTTACTACTGTCCTCACTAGGGATTTGACAACTGAGTTATGATAAGTTTTTCCACCTGTAAAAAAACAAATAAACTCAAATTACAAATGATGAATCCTCGTTACTTTGATCCTTGCATAACACATTAAAAAAAAATGGTTTTGGAAAGCCATTTCCTATAGTCGGGACCTCCTCTGGTGGTTTCGGGAACGAAGAGGAGGTGCCACCGGGATTAATTATGGCCGTAGATCACTTGATGCGAAGTTTCAAAATACCATTCCTCGATGGTTGTTCACTGTTTAACCTCCAAGACTTTGGTCTGTCGAAGTTCCGTCAATATTGGGACAAAATTTTGTAAGCCATTGATTGCCATTATCTTCCTCAGCTCTCTGTGTAGCAGGGCTTTTGTCTCCTCTATCTATTTACAAAGAGACAAATGTCTTGGAGAAAAAGAAGCATATCGACCGAATAAGTGTGAAAAACGCAGGTGCTCTAGGCCTCTGCTGGATTTGTAGTTGGGATTTGCATGGACCCGACAGGAGATATTTTTATGTATGTGATATATTTTTTCTCGCTGGATTTGTAGTTGGGATTTGCATGGACCCGACAGGAGATATTTTTATGTATGTGATATATTTTTTCTTGCTGACCCATTTTTTGTGCGTTGAGTTGACATGAATTCCTTACCGTATGGAGCTGCGCTCTTCAATCCGTCCTTGCATTTTTTTTCTAGAAACAATTGCTAATATTTCTTCCGAGCAACAGGCACGTCTTATACCCAATGTCATATGACAAATTGTTGTGGTGATGCCAGTGGCTTTAGGACTGTCAGGCTTAATTATACCAATAGCACGTCCAATTTAACAGGGTGTAATACGACCTTCGGCCCCCTAGGAATCCAGCTTCAAAATGGTGTTATGTGGAGCATTATCCACAGTAATTGGTACTATTGAAATCAACGTATATATCAAGAGTCTGTCACCTTAATACATCTCGATTACGCTCTTTGGTTGGCTTTAATAGCGTTTAAATACCCTTTCTTTGGGCTTTTCAAACAATAATAGTTTTTTGTTAGCGAGTTTGATCCAGCGGTTGCATATTTTGTATTATGAAATCAGCACATTGTATATAGTTGCTTTGAAACTGATATCCCACATTATGTGGTAGAATAACATTATCGTGTTTTATAATAATTATTTTACCCATCTTTACCTATATTGTGCAACCTATTGTGGGCTTGTGCAACCTATTGTGGGCTCTTACTGTGGCTGCTTTGCATTAGCGCTGGTTAAGGTTCTTGGCTCATGAGATGAAAAATTCACTTAGAGATTGGGGGCAAGTTCTTAATAGTTTCCCTCAGGAGCGGATTCCCTACAATGATTTGTTATGGTGGCGGCTAGAGGGGCAGATTCCCCTTTCCCGTGAGTTTGCTAAAATCAAAGGAACTTGGTATATCCGACTTGCTAAAATCATAGGAACTTACTATATCCGACTTGTAGGTGGTTGGTTTGCAGGTGGTTGGTTATGCTCTTGGTGTTATAGTGGCAGCTATGAAGTTTGATCCTGGGTCTCCCATAGATTAGGTTTGGCAGTTACCGATTCACCATGTGGTTAAAAAAAAGAACCCAGGAGCGGAAAGTCTTTTATAAGGACATTTTGGCTTATGAGATGACAATTTCACGCGGGCAAGGTCCCTATAATTTCCTGTATTCCCTGTATTAAAAACCAAGAGCGGAAAGATTTTTATAAAGCCATTTTTTTAGCCCGACATTTTGGCTCGTGAGATGAAAAATTCACGGGGGCAAGGTCCCTATAATTTCCTGTATTAAAAACCAAGAGCGGAAAGATTTTTATAAAGCCATTTTTTTTAGCCCAAAACTAACTTTTTATTTTTAAACAACATAACCCCGGCCATGCAAACCATTTAATTTATATTGAAAACCATCGTTTTCTTTTTTCCCATGAATGTGATTTTGGATGGAGCTTGTTTGAGCAACTTTTAGAAATCTAAATATGAAAAATTTAGCAGTTGACAAGGATGGGTTCTGTCAAATCAGGCAGTAACTCCAATAGGCAGTAAAACTGATTCATTCTATTCCATCAGGGATGTTATTGTTATATACAAAAGGGTGCGACTGCTCAGTTCATCTCCTGATGATTGTTCACATTCCTAATTTAATTATTTACATAAATTCACCCAATCGTGAGGATTAGGTGTCAACATTCCCCCCCTTAATCTGAAGGGATGTTGGTGAGTCCAAGCATCGTTCTGAATCTTTCAAGCTTTTCTCTTCCAAGCGCTTTGGTGAAGATGTCTGCAATTTGCTCATTTGTGGAACAATGACGGAGATGGATTGTTTTGGCCTCAACATGATATCGGATCAGATGATATTTAGTACTGATGTGCTTTGTTCGATCATGGAAATTTGGGTTCTTGGCCAACTTTATTGTAGAGGTGTTGTCAATCATGAGTGGGTTGATTGTACTTGTTTTACCTGCAAATCTTCCAGAATTTTCCTGAGCCACACAATTTCTTTTGTTGCTTCTGCTGCTGCCACGTATTCTGGTTTTGTTGTGGAATCTGCTGGAACTGATTGTTTGCGTGATCTCCAGGAGACAGCTCCTGGTCCAAGACTCATAGCATATCTTGAAGTAAATACCCCAGTTTCTTTGTCTCCATCGAAGTCTGAATCAGAGTATCCGATCAAATTGAAGTCATCCACTTGTGTGTACTTGATTCCAAAGTCTTGAGTTCCCTTCAAATACTTTAGAACTCTTTTTGCAGCAGACCAATGTCCCTCACAGGGCTTTTGGATAAACCTGGAGAAGATTCCAACAACAAATGAAATGTCTGGTCTGGTAGTAGTTAGGTAGTTGAGACTTCCTACAAGCTGTCTATACTTTGTTGCATCCTCAAATTCCTTTCCTTCAATAGATGTGAGCTTTAAGTTTTGTTCCATTGAAGTAGTAAGAGGATTGCACTCTGTCATGCCAAACTTGTTCAACAAATCTCCAATGTATTTCTTTTGAGAAAGAAATATGGACTTTGGATGTTGGGTTACTTCCATGCCAAGATAGTAATGAACATAGCCCAAATTAGTCATTTCAAAACTTTTCCCCAATTCCTTCTTTATGGATGCAATGTAGCTTTCATTGTTCCCTGTCATTAAAAGATCATCTACATATCCACAAGATATACAACTGTTTTAACTTTCTTGACAAATAAAGTTGCATCATCAAGATCAAATGATTGAAGTTGAGTTTCAGAAGATGCTCAGTTAGCTTTTCATACCAGGCTCGTGGTGCTTGTTTGAGGCCATACAAGGACTTCACAAGTTTGCATACTTTATGTTCATGTCCTTTCACAGCAAATCCTTCAGGCTGGGACATAAAACATTTTCTTTTAGATCTCCATTCAAGAAGGCAGTTTTTACATCCATTTGATGGACTTTCCAATCGTTCTGAGCTGCCAGTGCAAAGAGTGTCCGGATGGTGGCCTATTTTGCTGTGGGAGCAAAAGTTTCCTCATAATCGACCCCTTCCTTCTGTGCAAAACCTTTTGCCACAAGCCTAGCTTTGTGCTTGTCAAGTGAGCAATCAGCTTTGTACTTGTTCTTGTAGACCCACTTGCAGCCAATTGGTTTGGTTCCAAATGGAGGATCAACCAGCTTCCAAGTGTTGTTCTTTATGAGGGCATCATACTCCTTTTGCATTGCTTCTTTCCTTTCATCATGAGAAGCAGCTTCTTTAAAGGAAGTTGGTTCAAATCTGTAGACAAGTTCAATTCACAATCATAAGAAACATCCATATCAATAGGTGAATTAGAGTCATCTACATCACCTCCATTTTGTCGATTTGCATTTCTGGTTCCTGGTTTTCCAATTTCATCAGGATGAACACTTTCAAGTGTCTTTGTCAGCCACTTTGGGGGACCTTTCTGAGATGGTCCAGGCTGCTCTGTTGATTGAGTTGGGAGTGAATCAAGATTGAGTCTCCCATTTCTATCAATTACATCACTTAAAGCATCATCCGTTGTTGGAGTTTCATGCGGGGGAGAGTGTTCTTCAGAAGAAGATTCCACATGTTGATCTAGTATAGGAATCCCCCCTTCAAGATGTGGAATCTGATTATCAAATTTTTGAAATGATTTTGTTTTTTGCGAATTTATCCAAGCGATCAAGTTGCCGCTCAACAACATTGTCAGGTTTGGATGATTCAAGAAAAATTACATCTCTAGATACAACAAACTTTTTATTTACTTCATCATAGAGGCATTATGCTTTGGAGGTGTTTGAATACCCCAGGAGGATACACTTACGACTTCTAGCACCAAGTTTGCTTCTATGTACCTTTGGTATCAAAGCATAACAGGTGGAACCAAAGACCCTGAGATGTTTTACCGAAGGAACATGTTCATACCACAATTCATAAGGAGTCTTGTTTCTTATAGCATTAGATGGACATCTATTCTTTATATATGCAGCACATAGAACAGCATCAGCCCAAAACATTATCTTTACATTTTTGAAGAAAAGCATGGACCGTACCATATTCAAGATTGTTCTATTCATTCTTTCAGCTACACCATTCTGTTGGAGATTATAAGGCACAGTTGTTTGAAGTTTGATCCCATGTTGGCGAAAATAGTTTTCAAATTCATTTGATGTGTATTCTTTTCCATTATCAGTGCGAATAGACCCAATGTGAGATCGTGCATCATTTTCTATCCATTTATGAAAATTCTTGAATGTTTGAAAAACATCATATTTGTTCTTCAATAAATAAACCCAGCACATTTTGGTGTAGTCATCAATAAACGTCATTATATATTTATTTCCATTTGCAGAAGAAACATGCATTGGACCACATAAATCTGAATGAATGAGTTCAAGCTTCCTATGTGCTCTTGAATGTGAATCATGAAAAGACTGTTTGCTATGCTTTCCTAGAATTCAAGCATCACATTGCTTAAGTTTCCTAGGAATTGTAGGCAAACCAGCAACACCATTTTTCTTCAATAAGCGGAGACTGTCATAGTTCAAATGTCCAAATCTAGCATGCATAATAAACTTGATGGAAGTGTACCTTCTTCATGATGAGAATTGTATGAGAAATGTTGTGCATGAGCAGATGTTCCTTGTAGTTTGATAAGCCTTTCTTCTTCTATTCCCCTCATGACAAGTGAGTGGTCAGATGTTTTTCTTACTTGAAGCTTGCCATCAAACATATGAATTGAGTGATCTTGCTGGTGGATGTGGACCAAGGACAACAAGTTTCTCTTGAGTTGTGGGAGATATAAAACATGATCCAGAAGAAAGTCTGGAAGACCAGGCAGTTTAAGCCTGATAGTGCCAAGCCCTGATGGCTTGATTTTTGATTGATCTGCAAAGTATACTGCTCCATCAACATTGTCAGTGAAATCTTCAAAAAAAATAGTTTTTATGAGACATGTGGCAGGTTGCTCCTGAATCAAGCAACTAATCATTTTTCCATGAAGCAAGTGAGACATTAAACAATTCTTCATTTACTCCAATGTTACATTGTGCCTCAACATAGTGAGCGGATTCAGGTGCTTTACCTTTGTCTGTATCATCAGTTTACCTTTATATTGGTTTCTTTTCTGCTCAATTTTGACCCATGGTAGCTTGCATGTAGAGGCATCATGTGATCCATTTCTTTTGCAGTGAATACAATGTAAATCTGCCTTTTCTCCTTGAGAATGTCTACCCCCATTGCCTCTGAAATATCTTCCTCTTCCTGTTCGTCCACCTCTTCCTCTTGTAGAATCTTGAGCAGGATGCTTTTCTTTATGAGCAAGGCACACAGTCTCTTCAGAAGATTCGGGGGTTGTCTTCTTTCCAAAAGCTTCCTCTCTTTCAGCAAATTTTTTCAAAAGAGAGTCAAAGGTTATATCTTTGAGATTTCCATTTGCTTGTAATGACTCAATATAATCGGAGTAAGTAGGATAAAGTGCCTTGAGAAAAGCAATAAGAGGAATATCCAATTCAACCTTAGTGGATTTGATATCATGCATTATAGACTTTACTTCAGATGCAAGAGCAAGAGTGTAACGACCCAGCTAAAACAGTGAAATGACCCAACTACAACTATATATAATCAAGCACATTTTTTTTTTTTTTACACAGCAATTAAAATCGGAAAACAAACACATTGAGATTTCAATTCAATCAACACACACATCGTTGATGCTCATTCCAGGAACATAACGCCACATTTATATACTTTTAATCTAAGGTAAAGTAATAACAAAATACACATGTACCGTACACCAGAGAGGCGAGACTCCGCTTGCTCTGTTGTCGCTGGTATTTCCTCGTTGCCGGTCACTTCTGCCAGTGTATGATGACGCGCTTGATCCGAATCAAGACCCACCGATTTACCTCCCAGCCTATTCCTTGGGTACTCTTCTTCCCCGCGGACCCTCGAGCTGCAATGGGGTTGTACAATGGAGGAAGAATCTAGCTGGCAGAGGAGAGCAACCTTAGCTCAAGAGTCCTCTCTCTAAAAGAAATCCTCTACCTCACCAAACTCACTATAGCTTCGTAGTCACTGCTTTGACATCATATCATCCATCCAACAATAGGGTTCCAAAAAAAAGTCCCTTCTCTCATGGCTTGCCCATTCTTTTATAGGAGTCCTCATAGGTGACACTTGGCATGTCATGCATAATTATAATATTTTTTATTTTTTTTTTAATTTAATGCTTGATTATTCACCTACCCATGTGTCATTCTCTCAGCAAGGGTCACCCAAAATTATTTACTTAAC
>APFE031435924.1:70520-89975 GCA_000404065.3 Pinus taeda
AACCATCACATTCACTGATAATAGAGTCACGTTTCTGGATCCTCAGCCTGAGTTACTCATAGACTAAAGTATGCAAGATAATGTCATATTAGAGTCAGGAAACTAGGGTGGGCACTACATACACCCCCTCTTAACAATGGATTTCGTCCCGAAGCCCTTAGAACATAAAGGAGAAATGACAACACATAATCTTAGGAACCCTTCCTGAAATTCTTGCCAACCTTCTGGTGGGCAGGTTATAATTTTCCCCAAGGTATCTATACCACGAATTCCGTTATAATTAAAGGACTATATCTGTGATCATTGCAACCCATAATTATTTATGTATTTAGAAACAATCAAAACAAGAAGCAAGACAATCACAATCAATATTCACCTCATGCTACAAATTAATATAGGATGCATTCAACCAAGTAAAGTCATTCACACACTGTACCCCTGTAGCTTCCAATTATAGTAGTTCATTTCAAACTACGTCTATATGACCCTATAAGTGACAATGTCGGGGATAATATGTAACAAAAAGTGATTTGTATGCTCATCATTGCATCCGTCAAAGTTCTTTGTCATAAATGTTGTAATAATATTGTCGTATAAGAAAAGAGCATACAATTATTATTATTTATTTATTTATTTATTTTTGGCATGGTTGCGAATGAACTTCCTATCGGATTGTAATTTGTGGATGTGTTAAATTTACTTTCTGTTTATAGTGCATGATTTTGTTTACATTTAATATTTCCATTTAGGAATATTACACAAAAACAGAAATTTCCATGCAAGAAGAAATTACAATAATCGGCTGCACTAGACACTATCCAATCCAAACTAGAGCAGGGCCATGCTAAATCAAGAAAAATAATCAAATACAATAAAACATGTCATTTCATCTATTTAGAGACAAATTTAATGGGGTGATGATCTATTGCACCTCTCTCATCTATTGCCCAATTCATTCATTCAAGGGTGTCCTGCTCTGGTTTGTCCACCCAAATCAAAATAATTGCACAATGCCAACTCCATTCTTGTTTGCTCCATGTACCTATTCCATTTCATGGAGTATCTCCTTTATTTTTACAACACATGTACAAACACAAACGATAAATGGGGTACTAACGCAATGTAATTATAATTTTCAATGACAAAATAGAATTACATAAAGCAAGCTTTAAAAACTGACTTGTAGCCTATTTTATACAACTTCTGAATTAAGACTCGACATTTCTCCCACCCTACTTGTGATAATTCCCCCCAAGTTTCTTAATATTTGCAACAAAATGCAAAACTGAAATGAGTTGATCATGATCTTCCAAGAGCACTTCTTGGTGGGAACTAACAGGAAGCAACCACAATTCAAAGAGGCCCTACAACTTCATCACACTTCTACTCTGATTGTTGTGATTTATTACTAAGTGATGCAATCTACCAATCAATGCCATGCTAACAAGTAGATCATGCCCCTCTTCAACAATCAATAATATACCATGAATGAAATCCATATTTTATGACAACATTTCATCTAAGACATAATAATCTAACTATCTTTCCTTGTTTTTCACTTGCATCTTTCATATATCTTGGTCAACCTTTCTTCACATTAAAAGTTAAATATCATTAATCTTGATCTTTAAATGCTTTATGGTAGTCATAAGCTGATATTTCTCTCCCTCAATTTCTCAAAATGGATTCTACTCGGTGCTCCATTATCGTCTCTCAAGTCAAACAATTCCTTCAATGCAACTCCAAATACTCTGTTTTTATTTTTGTTAATTTGTAGCTTTTCAATTATTACTTGTATTCTTTGATTCTTTTTAACCAAATAATCAATGTCTGAGCAGTTATTTTATTCTTCACTTGATGTCAACATTTTAAATCATCTTCATATAGAAATTTGTGTTGAATGCTTTTCAATTTATTTGACTCTTCATGCTAATGAAAAGTGGAGATTCTAGAGCATCTATTTCCTTATTGCTAGCAATAAAGTGATCATTCAAGAGCGAGAGTCAATTTAAATAATATGTTTTGTTTGAGGAACCATTGCAGTTGTTTGATAGAGCAAGGCATCAACTTCCGCAGTCAGCTGAAGTCCATCAACACTTGCTTACTAATTATATCTCAATATATTTATTTGAATCAATGTCATGCACTCGCTTTCACTTAGACTAGGAGGGAAGGAAAATTAGGAATATTATATCTCACAAAACTTTTGACATTCTAAATCTATCTCCAATGTAAGATTTAATTACTTTTTGATGCCCGCGCCTGCCTAACAAAAGCCATCTTGTTTCATACCAGGGTGGAGGATGGTGTAATGACACGAACGACTGCGTTCTTCGATCGAAAACACGCAGGGGTTCAACTACCCTCATGAATAAGACGGGTGCATTTTTGGGAATTTTGAGCAACAAGCCTTGGAAAAATCCAGACTTTTATAATTGGAATAGGGTGAAACTTATGTATTGTGATGGAGCTTCATTTGCTGGGGATGTGGAAGAAAAGGTATCAGGTCTTTATTTTAGAGGGCAAAGAATTTGGCATGCTATGATTGATGATCTTTTGGAAAAGGGAATGGACAAAGAAGAAAAGGTTCTATTTCTTTCTTTCGAGGCTCTCTTTCCCAAAGAAAAGCATACATGTATAAATGTACACAAAAACCCATATGTATGATTATAGAAACTCAAACACACATACAGAAAATGCATGGCATATGTTCAAGAATTCTCTTTGTAATTGATTTTTAAGAATTTGCTTCTTCTAACATTAATTTTCCCAAACAGATAATCAATTTGTTGGATAACTAGGTTCAGCCTTCATAAATGTCATTATATCAATGTATTTTATGTGAAAACAAAGAAAGAAAATTATTATTATTTTATAGCATGTTCTTTATGTTTTATTTTGTTCAAAAGAAAAAAATCAAAAGGCAAGTTCTTCATGGCCCTATGAAAAGACGAAAACTTGAATTTTTGTTAGTGTCATTTGTATCTCCAATCTGCCAAGTTGGTCCTCCCAACAGACAAGTCGGCCTGCTCAAAGGACGTGACCTTTCACATGAAGAAATACGCCTTCACTTGGCAAATTGGGAATCAATTCGATGCACATATGTGAAAGGAAATTTGGACATCTGAGGCTTACTTTTCTATGGTACATGAGCTAAATAAAAACACTAAGTTTCTGTGAGAAAACAAGCTACAGGAAGACCATTATTTCTGAAGAATACGAGCTACAAGAGTGATAGTATCTACGTGATGTTTTGAGTTTCCACATGTACAGAATCTTTGTAATGATGCGAGTTCCTCAGTAGTAAATTCTCTGCAATAAATTCAAGTTTCTATGACATGACATACCTCTCTCATGCGAGTTTCTGTTGGACCAAATCTCTGTGACATGCAAGCTTTCTGTTGGACAAGATTTCTATGACATGCAAGTTATTTTTGATGGACCAGATCTCAGTGTAATCTGAGCTATAGGAAGGCTACTATCTCTGTTGATGCAAGCTACAAAAAGGCAGAATTTGGATGGCTGACTTGGCAGAAAAGAACACGTGTTTACTAAGCTTCTGGTGTTGGTTCAGAAAAGACGTATTTAATTCCAAAATCAAATTCGAAGATTCTTTCAAACGGGTGAAGGAGAGGTCGAACCGTGATGCGCAAAAGGGACCAAGGTGGAAAACAGAACGAGAAGTTTTTATTCGATGAAACCAATGCTATGAGCAAACTGTAACACGGCTTCATTCATTTATTATTTGCAGTAATTCGTGCAAATGCTAAACACGTCTTCTCAATTATTTTCCATCGAGAACTACCAAATTAATTGCTGAAGTGAAAAGGATCGATTTTTGTGCAAATGTTGAACACGTCTCCAAATTGGTCTTCACCGTGGAATGTGAACCGATAGCAGCGATGTGAGAGCGCAACCTAACTGTTCCTTTGTCGATAATTTCAAGGTAAGGCTGTTTGCTTCATAACTTGCCAAATGCATATCCACTTCCGCACCTTCATACCGATATGAACTTACAAGTGCTACCAGCAACTTACGGAAGTTTCCACTTGTATGTGCAGCCACGTCTTCTTCAAGGGACTTTTTGTACCGAATATGATATGCTTGCCTCACCATCAATAGTTCAGCCGAAGATCGAGCACTGGAAATTTCTAAAAGCGATATATTCTTTGCATTCCACTTCTTTATTGCACCATGAGATATGACCGCATCACGTTCAACTGGATCTAGTACCCAAAGGAATACAACTTTCTCAAAGTCACTTGAAAGCTCAGATTCTAATCGCTTCAAGAGATCCTCTTCGTACAGTTGAAAATAACTTTGACGGATTACTTTGCGTTGTGCTGCAATTCTATGTCCTAATATTTGTATGATTGACTTCTCATTTGTGCAAAAAGGATAATTAAATTGAAATGAAGTGCTTGAAGGAACTCGGCCTGTCTCATGAAGCCATTGAGAGGATTAGCCCATCCTTTTCTCAGAACATGAACCCATTCTAAATCAATCCTACTTATCTGAATCTGAGGCAAAGAAGCAGCCTCATCCCTCTTTGAAGTCCTATCACTTTCGGGACTACCAGGTCCACCAACCTCCCTCCATCTGGCTCAATCAGAGAAGACCTCACTCTGAAGCCCTTTCTCAATACAACTCCGGAAAATGAAGGATACGTAGAAGACGACATGGGGGTGGAAATAAATTGGTCTTAGAACTAAAAAGCACTGAATTCTTGGGCAAGGAGTGTTTTTTTTTTTTTTTTTTTGGAGGGGCTCATTCAACATAAACGCAGAAACAAATGGACAACCCTTAGTGGGTGGTTTAGCCACAACGGCACCTGCCAAAGCCATTTTATACACCCCCTCCCCAAAAAAGAAAATGTAAACTTGCCTTCAATTCAATTTGCGCAGAAATAAACACACACACTCTCAAATTTTCCTCACAAATCCTCAGGTCGTTAAACTTCCGTGCGGAGGTCTTCGCGTTAGCACTGCCAGATAAAATTATTGCTCCTCGTAAGGGCGTGGAAATGCGCGAGTTGGGCAACCCAGAAACTTGGCTCAACACTAAATTTTGAACATGCAACCCCTTGGATCATGTTCAAAAATCACAGAAAATTAAGCTTATCAGAAACAAAATAGAGAACATGCCATTTTGCAAATTTTAAATGCTCTTGAACTAGCCAAGAATTTGAAGCAGAAATTAAGAAAAACAACATTCTTCAAATTTTAAAAGCTCTTCAGCTACCCCAGAATTTGAAGCAGAAATTAACAAAAACAGAAAGCATTGACAGAAAGCAAAATATGGAGATCAACCACATTTTCGCCAAAAGTAAAACCAAGCAAAAATGCAATGGAAACCCAGATAATTATACATTCTTGCAATAGATTTCATATGTTGAACATTGGACAAGCTTGAAATTGAAACCGGGACCTGACCAAGTTCAATTAAAAGCAAAAACTAACAAATAGATGCTTCACAGTAATGAAATCATATGAACTTGTTAGTGGATTTCCCCAAAGCCAGTTGGTAAAGGCATTGTTATCTTTCAACGCAGAGGTCAAAATTCAAGTCATGTGGAGTCCTCTCGCACATTAAAAATGAGTTACTACGTTGAGATTCAAAGCTCCCCACAGATCAAACAAGAGCCATTACCTCTCTCAACAAAAAAAAATTGCATAAACTACTTTAACAGCTCAAAAGCAAGGGCGAAAAATTAATTTCGATGGCGTATATATTAAAACAATGGAACATGTTCCGAAGCAAAATCAATGCAGACTACCCACCTCGATGCCTGACTACTAACATATTTTTCTTCTTGTTTTCATTGTAAACGGTTGCTCTTGTTTAACAATTACGTGCCACTTTTACGTGCATATCAACCACATATTTAAATGAGCCTCTGCTAGTAATATGGGATTGTAACAAGAAAAGCTAAGAGCATTCCATGGCCTTAGGGGCTGGAACAGGGTCCCAGCTCTTTGTAAGGACCTAGCTAAATATAGATCTTAGCTTAAACCCATCTCAAAGTCATGGTATATGCATGAGCGAGAATGGAAATCTTAAGGTACATATAAGACAGAGGTTTAGATTGGTAACTAATCCTGATAAGAAATTCTGGGTCAGATATAGAATGGGAGTTATACCCATATATAGCAAACAAAAGTAGTCATGCATGCATGGGCCCATAGGCCTCAAGGGTTCAATGTAGCTCTGATACCAAGTGTAACGACCCAGCTAAAACAGTGAAATGACCCAACTAAACTATATATATATATATATTGTTTTTTTTTTTATATACACAGGAATTACAACCAGCAAATAAACACATTGAGGTTTCAATTCAATCAATACACACATTGTTGATGCTCATTTCAGGAACATAACACCACATTTATATACCTTTAATCTAAGGTCAAGTAGTAATGAAATACACATGTACCATACACCGGAGAGGCGAGACTCCGCTTGCAATGTTGTCGCTAGTAATTCCTTGTTTCCGGTCACTTCTGCGAGTGTATGATGACGCACTTGGTCCGAAAACGAGACCCACCGGTTAACCTCCCAGCCTACTCCTTGAGTACTCTTCTTCCCCGCGGACCCCCGAGCTGCAATGGGGTTGTACAATGGCAAAAGAATCTAGCTGGCAGAGGAGAGCAACCTTAGCTCAAGAGTCCCCTCTCTAAAAAGAAATCCTCTACCTCACCAAACTCATTATAGCGTCGTAGTCACTGCTTTGACATCATATCGTCCATCCAACCATAGGGTTCCCAAAAAGGTCCCTTCTCTCATGGCTTGCCCCTTCTTTTATAGGAGTCCTCATAGGTGACACTCAGCATGTCATGCATAATTATAATATTTTTCTCTTAATTTAATACTTGATTATTCACCTACCCATGTGTCATTCTCTCAGCAAGGGTCACCCAAAATTATTTATTTAACTTTTTATTTAAAACTAATATTTTCCTCACCTCACAAGATTCCTATTTCTTCTCCTAGTTGTCTCTTTATTCCTCCCTTTTATTCTTTAAATTGTGTTTATTACTTGGAGTCAATTAATGAGTCAAGATTTTATCCCCAATCTACTTCCTACATTAACTCAAGTTATCTCTTAGAGGGATATTCTTATGTTGGTTGATGCCACATGGAGCTTCTCTACATTTCTCTAAATTTAATTTATTTTCTTATTTTAATTCACCTTCCTCTTTTTTTAATTAAGTTTAATTGGTTTAGGATTAATCTTTATCCTTACAATATGTTTGTCTTCCCCTTTTATCTAATTAAACCACCTGATCTACCTAGAATTTTCCAACATGGGGAGGGTGGAATTTTTAAGGTACTCTATTTATTTCTTCCTATGATCCTCCTTATTCCAAGTTTTATTTTTGATTTAATTTCCTTGGTTTCCAATCATCGTTTTCACTTAATGTAACTTTACCTAGTTTTCCTTCCTTACTTATATTTATTTTTTATTATTTATTTTTAATTGTGATGCCAAGGGTGCCAAGTTTGGTTGTGCCCTTCAAGAACTTCCCTAGAAGTTCCAAGGGTGCCACACATAACAGTTTAATTGTGGTGCCAAGGGTGCCAAGTTTGGTTGTGCCCTTCAAGAACTTCCCTAGAAGTTCCAAGGGTGCCACACCTAACAGTTTAATTGTGATGCCAAAGGTGCCAAGTTTGGTTGGTTGTGCCCTTCAAGAATTTCCCTGAAATCCCAAGGGTGCCACACCACTTGCCCTTCAAGCATCCAGTGACTACGAGGGGAAAATATCGTGCAATGTCATAGACCACTATCGTCTCTTATGTTGCGTGCTATAGTGAGACTAATGGTGTTGGGGATCAAGGAATCTTCCTTGATGCGCGCCCCCCAGTAGGTTCCTCATGAGCGACCCAACTTTGGGACCTGCCCTCATGGCATCGTGATCTTCAAGACAAAGGTGTTTGAACCCTTCCAGCCCAAGTCACAGCGGGAGTGCTAGTGGGTGAGATCAGGGACTCTGTCTCACCCCTCCCATGTAGTTCCATCCACCTGTACAACCCCATCACCCATATGTGAGTGACCCCTCACCATTGGAATAGTGAGTGGCCCGCCCCTAAATAATATAGGGCCCTATATTTATTACTTAGGGGTCACTCATTCGGCCAAGCAACTCATATGTGCCACCAACCATTAACATATCATCAGAATATAGATAACCATATATCGCAGGTTTCAAAATCGATTAGAATTTCAAAGATAAAATAATATAAATTTTCATCAAACCAAGTGTCATCAAATCGTCATGTGCGAGTGCCTCTGGTGGGTTTCCTGCCATACTCAATAATAATCAGTAACCAGGTTTTTCAGTGTTAGTCATTGTCATAATAGCATTAATTACCATCACCTGGTCATTCACATCACCGTTCATTGTGAACCAGAACTAATGTAAGTAGCTAACATAGGGGATAACTCCCTCATGGCTAGCATCATCATAACCTTAATGGAACCATACATCTAGATCAAGGCTATCATCATTATGACATCAATATAAACATGTCTATCCTTTACTACTATCACCATCATGATATCAATAGAGAATACACCTAACCATTAATTATATTGTAATCATAATATTAATAGAGAACATACATAACCATCACATTCGCTGATAATAGAGTCACGTTTCTGGATCCTCAGCCTGAGTTACTCATAGACTAAGTATGCAAGATAATATCATATTAGAGTCAGGAAACCAGGGTGGGCACTACAATTAACAATATACAACAATTAGATTTAAATGCTATTATATAAAAATATTGGAGAATATTATAATAGGAAAGTCAAAAAGGATATATATAATAATATAAATAAAATAATTAATTAAGAAAATTAAGAAAATTAAAATAAAAAAATAAAATTAAAAAATTATGGAGGGCAAGGATCCAACTTCTATTTAATTTCCAACCATCATCCTTGTTCGAAGTTATCAACCTTAGCGATGACTTGAGAATCCTCAGTGCAAACATGGTGTTTGGATTTCACCACATGTTCAATTAAAGCAGTTGAAGGAGAATGGTTGTGCTTAATATATGTTGCATGTTCTTGGATTCTTTGGTTAATGGAGCAACAAGTTTTCCTAATGTAGGGAATCCCACATGAACACGGAATGGAGTAGACCCCTTTCATGCCTTTAGGGTTTATAGGGTCGTTGACAGATCTAAGAGAATTTATAATGGTATTACGGGGTTTGAAGGTAGAAAAAACTTTTTTCTTTTCGAGAATATGAGAAATCTTATCGGTACCCCCTGGATGAAGGGAAGTTGAACTTTAGAGATTATATCATCTCAAAGAGGTTTAAATATTGACTATTTACTAGCCCTTTGAAAAGCTCTGAGGCCCTGTTTCCTACTATAGCCATTACTTTCAAAAACTTTCAGAAGATGAGATTTTTCCTCTTCAACGTGATTCTCATGAAAAATTCCTAGAGCATGGGTGGCAAGGGTCTTGAGAACCTCGAGTTTTTGTGCCAGAAAATGATAAGAACTGACATGAAGATATTGTTCCATGTGTGTTTTTTTGCGAAAAACTTGGTGAGAATCAGAACTATCGTTCATTCTAGAGAGGAGAATATCAAGAAAAGGAATGCATCCATCTACCTCGATT
Source organism: Pinus taeda (assembly GCA_000404065.3). Classification (NCBI taxonomy): domain Eukaryota; kingdom Viridiplantae; phylum Streptophyta; class Pinopsida; order Pinales; family Pinaceae; genus Pinus; species Pinus taeda. The sequence goes on from APFE031435924.1 coordinate 80,158, forward strand.
TCCATTGTGAATTTGATGGACTCAGATTGGGAATTAAGATGGTTGAGAAATAAATTTAAATTTTCATGACCATGGGGCCAAACGACGTAAGTATCATCAACAAACCTATTCCGTCACTTGGGGTGGAGTTGAGCAGAGGCCAAATATTTGGTCTCAAAATATTCCAAGAATAAGTTGGAAACTATAGGGGAAAGAGGAGAACCCATTGAAACCCCACAAGTTTCTTGATATAACTCACCCTGGAAGTTGAAAAAGGTCAAGATTAGGCATAAAACAACCAGTTTGGTTATGTCATCATCAGTAATCTAATTAATGACATCAATGGCATCTTGAATAGGGATATTAATATATATGGAAACAATGACAAAGCTTACTAACAAATCCCTAGGTTCTAGCCTTATATCATTCAATTCTTTAACAAAGGAAGCAAAGACTTTAACAAAGGAATTAGTGCGACCAACAAGAGGTTTGGGGTTCTAAACCAGGAATTTAGCAAGAAGATAAGTGGGCCCATCTATTGTGTTAACAATAGGTCTCAGTGGGATCACATCCTTAAGAATCTTCGCAAGGCCATAAATTCTGGGGGTGAGAGGGTTAATTTTTATTTATTTATTTTTATCCTTTATAAGTTAATTTTGTTTTTTTGTTTAATTGTTTATGTTTTATTTTATTTTTTATTTTTTAATACATTTTTTATATTTGATTTTTTTTGGGTCATTGTTTTTTATTTTTTTATGTTATACTATATATTTTTATTTACTTGTTATTATTTTTTTAACTTTCTGTTTTTTTTTTAAGTTGTTTTTTTTAACATTTCAAGTTTTGTTTTGCATTATTTATTTATTTTTTATTTTTTTCCTGGAGGGTCTGTGTCAATCCTTGACTAACAACCTGATCCCATTATGTGTCAATTTTATAGTTGATTTTAAAGTTTTCATTATGATAGATTGAGTTCGCCCCTAAAATGTGTTGATTTTATGGTTGGTTTTTAAGTTTTCATTGCAATGGGTTGATTTTGCCTACATTTTCTGTCAATTTTATGGTTGGTTTTTAAATTTTTGTTGCAATGTGTCAAGTTTTCTTAGGCTAAGATTTTAAAATAGCTATACTTTTAGAATTTTAAAAAATAAACTACTCTTGGTATAATGGCTCTTTCATTTAGGGGTTCATTTTTAAATATTTTTAGTCATAAAATTTTATTATAATTCCATGGTTGAAATATGTTGAAAACTTAAGGTTTTTTGTAGTCATGATATTTGGTTTTAATTCCATGGTTGAAAATTTGTCAAAATTTTAAGATTTTTCTGAGTCATGATATTTTATCTTTAATACTATGGTTGAAAACAATTACAAGTAATTTTTCTTTAATACCATGGCTAAAAATTGTTGGAATTGTAAGGCTTTTCAGAGATGTGGTACTCTATCTTTAATGCCATGCCTAGAAATCGCTAGAATTTTAAGGTTTTTCAGAGTTATGATATTCTATCATTAAAGCCATTACTAATTTTTTTTTAAATTTACCCTAATTTAAAAATAAAAAAATTGTGTTATTCCAACATCAGCACTTTTCATTTTCAAGGTGCTTTTTGAACAAAGAAAACTGTTTTTCTCTGCCATTTTTAAAAAAATGTTGAAAATTTACCCCGAAAAAGAAAAGTGTTGATGCATCATCAACACATTTCATTTTCAAGTTTATTTTTTCATGTTTTTTTACTAGAGTTATCGTTTTGAGGTTACAATTCTTGTTTCATAAATTACTTTATTTTTATTAATTTATGAATTTTCATCCATTTTATTCTAATTAAATTCATAATAGTTTTATATGTTTTCTCCCCTTGTCTTTCAAAGTTAAAGTCTTTTAGACCTTAGCCCTAGGTATTTGGATCACTGGTATAAGAATAGGTTACCACCCTATTGCAACCTCATGAGGCGTCTAAACATAGCATGTTGAAGTTTGATAGACTTCATTTCATCCCTTCGTCAACATATCCATAATTGTAGGATTTCCATTGAAGCACAATAAAAGATGTGACACAAGGAGACCATATTTAGATGACCATATACAATTCATTACTACAAAGATCATTTATAAATATTTTATGTTGGTTGAAATAACCTTTTTACATAATTTTATTTTGTTTCCTAGTTTAAGAGATATCATTGATTGAAGTCACATAGGTTGTAAAGTAGTGAGGACACACGTGGCTCGACTTTCAAGGAGGATATTTTTACTCCATAGGATACAAGCTATCAACTATATTATATCAATAAAAATATCTCTTTCATACCTCAATAAAACTTGATTTTATTAGTTTTCAAACAAATGATAACCAAAATTATAGCTAAAGGTTCTGTAATGTGTCTCAAGAGCGCAAAAAAATATATATTTGTTGACTTAGATACAGCTCCATAGTATGTTCTCGTCATCGTGAAGAATATATCTATGAAATTAAGTTACACATGAACGATATTTTCCTTTTATTCATAAACTCACTGGTTAAACTTAACCCCTTCCAATGAACTTTGCTAACATTATAAGCACTTAGATGTTCAATTTCTTTTAATTTGTTCACACTTAATCCATGTCTATGATTTGAATTTGGGACATATTTAAATATAATTCCCTTAAGTTTGATATGAGTACCTTTACCCACCGTACTTTCCAACTCTACATGTTGATTTTACCATCCTTACACTTTTGCTTGCGTGGTGCACAAGGTCTTTGGGTCTCGACACCCACATGGTAGTTTCACCGTAGGCCAACTCACTTTTTTCACATGGAATTCATGTTCTTAACGTGATTTTATGTTCATGTGTAATTGATGCCATGAGTAGGGTTTCATGCCCTTCCTATGTTCATTATCTTTTATTTTTTTTTTCACCACCAAGGTTTTTTATGTGGAGGAACATAGGAGGTTTTGAATTCCATCTTAGACCTTTTCTCTTATACTAGTGTTCCTTCCAACTATTACACATATGCGGCCTCTTATAGCTTCTGTATGTTTAGAAATTTTTTCCTCCATGCGGCCAAATGTAAAGAGAGCTATAGGTAATATTTATGACTTTTAACGCTATTTAAATAGGGTTTTAACTACTTATTTTTTGGTCCACCATTGTATTATTCTAATTTGCTCAATTTTTCTTCCTGGTAGGTTATGCAAGGATTAACATTTCCTTCAATCATACACAACCCTTTTCATTTTTTCTATTAATTTTTTATGAAGATACTTTTATGGTTTGGTGGAGTATGAGGGTTTTCAATGGAGCGTTTTCCTTCTAGGTACTTCCATTGAGAATTTATCCCTTTAGTTGTAGAACCTAACAATTTAAATATATTATGTATTATTTCTTTAGATAGGGTTATGGTTCTTATTCATTTCTCCCTTACGATCAGGTTTGTGGTGACGAAAACAAACATAGTTCTTACTATTCACCCTACCCATCTTAGGAAACTCTGTTTTCATTTTTTCTATTGTCAATTTTTTTACCATTTCTTCTTGGGAGACATTTTCCTCTGAGTGACCTTTTATTAAGAAGAGCATATATTTCCTCTCTGTATTAGGGTTTCTGATACAATTCCTTTCGAGGTTTTCTTAAAAAGATGTATTGGTGTTTATTTTGTAGTTCAGGCTTAACGCCTTTCCTAGAATGGGTCAACTTGTTCAATACTGGTATTGGGGTTTTAACCCTCACTAGGGTCTTTAAGGCTTACTCATATGTTTTTTCCTCAAGGTTCTAACCCATACCTCTATGTATTGCAGTGATATTAATAGCCAATTTCTCTTTTTCTTCTATATATATATCTATCTATAATATATTAAATATATATATATATATATATATATATTGTGTTCTATAGTAGCTTATGTGCCACATCTCTCGGTGAACTCTATAGAGAGCGTCATCTCCTTTATACTTGCATAATTTCAATTCTATACAAAATAGAGTATAGCAACCTCACCTTCCTATTGGGTTTTCTCTTGAAATGTTTTGCAAGAGCATATATTGGTTTTCATTGTGGTTTGTGAGTGATTTCCTTACCTTTTCTCTACTTTTCACATATTATATATTCCATGCATAAAGAAAAAATAACAAATACGGAATATAAAAAGAATTAACCCTTCACAGTGTGGAATTAAATTAAATTTGTTGAATTAACCCTTCTATTTGAAATCGATCATTATAATTAAATTTTTTATTTGTTGAATTATACACATAATCTAATTTTTCATCCACTTAAAGATTATGAAAGATTTTATTATGTTGAAGAAGCCTCTTTAGCACTTTTTCACTTCACATTGGTTTAACTCATATCTATGTTGATTTAACTCATATAATATTGTAGTCTCAATGGTTTACCCAATGCGGAGTGCGGAGGTGTGAAGGAAGCTCACTGTGCACAATGAAACATTGATTATTGTATAAGAAAATTAATAAACTTTGGAATGTCAAAAATATTTCGTAAAGGTTTAACTCACTGAACCAGAACCACCAATAACAAAATTTAAGGAAGTGTGAAGTGCAGAGTGAGAAAGTGACTTTCATTGTGCAGAATGTAAAAGTGCAATAGTGCAAAAGTGTAGATGGGAATAACAAATAATTGCAAAAACAATTACAGAAAAACAAACATTCTCGAATAACGAAAAAATGTGAGCCTCACATTGCTTTAATTAGTACAATAAGTAGTGACAAGAACTATGTTACACTCTAACTATTAATCCAAGGACTATGCTACACTTTAGCTATTAATCTTATTTTATTTTTTCATTATTAAAATTTATTGTTGAAAAAAAATAATATTATTTTCATAATTTAAAAATAAATTTTAAAAATAATAATAAATATAGTTATTAAAATTATTTTATATTATGAAATTAATTATAAAAATTAAATATACGTAGAATATTATTAAAAATAATAAATTAATTAATTATTTGTTTTTAATTAAAAATTATATATTATATTTAATAACAAGAACATAAAGATTATAATTTCTCTTAACCAAAAAATAATAAAAAAAAAAACAAATCATTGAACATTATAAAATTTTAATTTTGTATATACTTATGGTTGCAAAGGAATATCTAATGAATTTCTCTAGTCTTTTTTTCATTGTAATGGGTGAAAATTTATATTTATATATATGTATGGTTCCCCTTAATTGGGTGAATTTTTAAAATTTGTTTAAGATTTTTTTAGAGGCTAATATCTCTCTAAAGAATAGAATCTAGGCTTGCGAGAATTAAAATTGCGAGTTCCTATTATAACTATTGTATTTTAACAAACACAATTCTATAATTAATAAAATTAAAACATTACAATTTATGTTATCTAAATCATAATTAGGAAAAAAAGTCTTAATCATAATAAAATTATAATTTTGTTTACATGATTATATGGAAAATATGAGGGTGGGCACGAAAGATATATTGGGAAAAGAAATTTTTTAAATTATATTTCCCCTTTCTTCATTTCCGTTTTGATATATGAAGAAGGGGTGCACGAGGGGAGAATTATAAGAAAATAATATTTATATGGGAGAATTATAAGAAAATAATATTTATAATGGTTATACACTCACAGTGATAGATAACAACATATAGTGTAAATGTGAGAATGTATTATATAATGTTTTATGACCATTATTTTTCATATTTTAGGTGGTGTCTTGGAATCCAATGATTTTTCATATTCCACACCATAACCCTTAGCGGGTTAGGTGTCCAATATTCCTATCCTTAATTCAAAGGGGTATATACGAGTCCAAGAAGAGAGTTGTAATACGAAAAATGCACGGAAACAATTAGCTAACTATGCTCTCAGAAATGATGGTATAAGGTGGGAGAACTTGAGCTCATAACTAATGGTCATTTAAGTTTGACAGCCAACACTGGAACACTTACTGCAGTTCTTGAAATAGTTCCAAATCTTCCTAGAAGTTGAAGTCTTATGCTAGAGGAAGTGCTCCCTAACTTTGTGAAAAGGGAGACCATTGAGGCCTCAAATTGGAACGCTTTATGCAGTTCCTGGAATAGTTCCAAATATGGCTAGAAGTTGAAGTATTCTGCTAAAGGAAGTGTTCCATAATGTTCTTGGAAAAGGGAGACCATCGAGGTCTCAACCTACAGTCATTTAAGGAAGGTCACCAACCAAAATGCTTTCTCATTGGCCATTACTCTATTTCTGGCTACAACTTTGAATCTAGTTATGATTGACTTTTGCTCTAACCTTATATGGTAGGCTTAGGATGTGGCTCAGGCTCGCTTGATGTATCTTTGAATCTTGTAGATAATAATCACTTCCCCCCTTGTCAGATACAAGGTGAGAAGGTGAAGAAATATCAAATGCAAGACATGTCAATACTCGAGAACAAATTATGTGGTATGATTAAAATCTCTTCTTGGTTGTTGAAGCCCATTGCTAAGAAGTGGTCCATCCAAGGTGAATCTCTGTTCCTGTAGGAGGCTTGTTTATGAAGCATTTTTTTGAATGATGAATATTTTTATGAAAATGCTCACATGGGTGAAGATCAAAACAATAATTTTTTACATGGCCAACTTGGTTACAGTGTTGGCATTTGAAAATTTGTTGTTAATGTGGATGAGGAGCAAGATGTGGAAGAATTGAAGATGAATTTCCTTGAATAAATACAACACTTTGAAACTGAATGGGCTTAGAAGAGTTTGGGATGTAAGAGGAAACATATTTGTTATATCCAAGAACATTTTTTTCATGTTATTAATAACTCTTCTCAAGGTCTAATGATGGGCTTGGGAAGTGCAGACTAAACATCTACATCTTCATGGAAATATGCTTCTGAAGTGGGAACTATATCTAAATCAACATCAACTTTATTGGTTTGATCACTTTTTGGCAGTTGATGGGTGTCTGTCTCAAAATCAAACAGATAATTTCTATGTTCACAAAATAGTTCAGAATGATAACTACACTGTTATAACTCATCTTGTTGGAGCTGAAACTAAAGTTGCAGGAACTTGATATTTTCATGTGTATTTTCTAGACAAATTTTAATGTTAGCAAGAGAGGCTTTGTTGAGTTTCACTGTGTCTTCAACAATAGACAACATTATAGTGATTAATAGCTCTAACAAATCATCAAATCTAGCCATTTTCTCCAACTTATTAAATAAAGGTGTCAATTCAACCAAAAATCACCTCAAACAATTAATATCTTAGGCTAGAATTTGCACAAAACTTGTTGGTGGAATGGAAATTTTCTAGTCTACAAAAAAAATGGATTATAACTACAGCATTACAGCTTTCTAGATATTATTACTCAAGCTCTACAATGAATCTTGATAAAAAAAATCAACCTGAATATGCTCTAACTAGCATTATGGTTTACTTACATATTTTTTATTTGGATGTGAATTTTTGGAAATTTAACAAGCCTCTCATGATATTTCTCTACAATAGCTATGAAAAATATATATAACTAAGCCATCAACAACCATCTCATAATGCTAAAAATTCCTTCTAATAGTACACATTTAACAATACTCAGTTCCCACACCTTCTAATCCCACTAGGGTGAAGTGAAATTTGAACTATTCCCATTGTCGATAGACTAATTGTTACATCTATCGTTTACTTTTTGATGTGCATGCTCCTTTCTATCACATTATCAGAGTGATAGTCCACAAATTCATCTCTAAGATAGTGTATAATTATATTATTTTCATGCAAGTGATATCATTAGAGGAAATTTTAGCTTAAAATTGATCTCCTAAGGAAAAATAATAAATAATAGTTAAAATAATAAAATAAGAGTTATGAATTTTAGAGGGAAAAGAAGAAAATTACTTTTTTAAATGTATTTTTGGCTTATCTCCTTAACAGATTACTCAAATTTCAAGTGCAAATACTTGTTGGATGAAGAATTAAATTTTGCATCCAAGAAGTACCCATTATGCATACTTTTGAGAAGACCCACATTGATAAAAAAAAATTTAAGATACATTAAAAAATCGTGTTGAACTTCCTTTTTTAATATATCTTCAAAAGTATACATAATGGGTATTGGTTGGATGTGAAATTTAATTCCTCATCCAACGAGTGTTTACACTTGAATTTTGAGTAAACCTATAAAGAGATAAGCCAAAAATACAATTAAAAAAATGTAGTTTTTCTTCATTTCCCTCCAAAATTTTTACATGTACCTCTTTTTAAATTTAAAGGATTTTGTTTTGTTTAAATATTATGAGATGGAAATTATGTGAAAATTTCATGCACACTTTTAGGCTGAAATTTCACCTAATGCAAAGACTTGCAAGTGAAATCATACCCACCAAATCAAATAAGTTCTCATGTGATATCACATTGTAGAGCGAAATCGACGAGAATTTTCATGAATTGCAAACCTGAATTGTTGAACACTCACCACACCAAGGCTCTAGTTTATTTTTGAGGACATCGAATTGGTTGCAATCTATAATACTTGAATATGGAATATGAACTAGTGAGCCAAGTTGGTTAATGAACCACGATTAACAAGTGGTTCATTCACACTATTCTAATTTCGGTCAACAAGTTAATTGGTTAGTAAATTGTTCATTCACACAATTGGTGTGATGTTGGTCAAGAGAAAAAATGCCAATATAAATATCTATGCATTCCACACTCAAAAACTCAACAATATGTTATTGAGATTTAGCACTCAACACTCTACAATAATTGAGATTGATTTTTTTTTTTACTGTAGGTGTGAGTTCAAATAGACAATTCACTAACCTAGAAACTCTCGACATGGAATCACTTCATTCGAAATAGTCTTATGATAGGGTGTTTCTATGCACATGAAATATAACAACAACATTGACAAGGGGTGTTTTATGATACTATAACACACATTGCAACAACTCTGATGTGGGAACATCATATGTTGCAGAGAAAAGGCGATGACAGTTCGGGCACACAATATTAAGAATCCCAAGTAGCATAGAGTAACGAGAGTGAATTTTCTTGACAATACTGGCGCATGAAGCATAGGCGCAGAGAGATGGGTAGAGGGATGATCATATTAGGAAAGGAAAATAAGTAGAGATAATGCTTCTACTATGGGATAACAATTCCATCTAGAAAGAGGCTTGCAACCTTTTATCATTATATTCAATGAGTTAGTAAGACAAGGTGCGCTTGTCTGTGTGCCTAGTTATGTGGGGAAGGAACGGCCAGGAAAGACTAGAAACTCATGCTCAAGAAAGATGAAAAACTCATGGTCAAGAAATTGATTGTATTTTTAAAGAAACCTCGCGCTCTCATACCATGTTAGACACATAACGATAAACAATAGATAGAATAAACGTGAGAGTGGATTTTATTAACAAGATATATATATTAATACAATGTCTTATGGCTCTTGGTTTTCATTTTCTAAATAGTCTCTTAGACTACAATCACTATTCATATTCCATACCATAACCCTTAATAAATTAAATGTCCAACAACAATAAATATTATTTTCTCAATATTTCTATTCAACCTCACTAATATAATATTAATTTTAAAAAGCAAATTTATTATAATCAATTATTTATTATTTAATTATTTATATTAAATAAATATTACGAAGCGTTTCATCACATTACATTTTTAAAACAATAAAAATCTTAAACATTATAAATTACAATTTGTATATGGAATATCTACTTTATAAAAACAAATATTCTAATAAAAATTTATTTTATTTAATATTTATATATTCTTTCAAATTGTTTTTATTGATACTAAGGAATTTTTTTTCAATAATAAATTAAATCTAAACCTACTGAATTTGTGGAAAGAGCATTCATAATATCA
>APFE031435957.1:4338-58807 GCA_000404065.3 Pinus taeda
AGGACCAATGTAAAAATCAAACCCTAGGGCTAGAACTTCTATGAATTTCACTAAAACTCTTGACGCTAACGAAACAAGTTCATGTGAAGATCTCTGACAGATAACCAGTGGAACTGGGCAGTAAAAACTAATGAAAGACAAAATCTAAGGGAAAAAATCAAAAAAAATGGAAATTTCTCAATTTTTGACAGCGTACGCAGGCAGCCTGTTTGCACAGGTGCGTGCACGCTCTGTGTACAAAGCTGCAATGTGTATAGGTACACACTATGCTCAACTCAGAGGGTGCGTACTACTGAAAAATCAAGAAAAACTAAAATCTAACTTAACTCTAAGATAGCCCACCGAAATACACAGTCAAACAGCCAAAAACCAAAAAAGAAATGACTCTTTTCAGATCAAAGTGTCACACAAAGGAAAAACCAATCACATTAATGGAATCCCCAACGGAGTCGCCAATTTTTCATGCGGAAAGAGATAATTTTGCGGACAAAACCAACCTCCTTAGAAGCCTAAGACTTTCTAGTGACAAACAAGACAATTTAGAGCAATCCTTTTCTAAACATGCATTTACCATACAAGAAACCAAGTGTTTTCCGATCGTACCTTAGGTCCAACGCTTGTTGTAGCAGTCCAGCCTTGCTGATCCAGATGAGCTCCTCCTTCACTTTGAGACCTGCATACACTAACAAGGCAAACGATTACATATCACCTGAATATTTCATAAAACAAATCATATTCATCACATAGACCAAGGAGTACATGAAATAATTCATTAACAACAAATCATTGAGAAGAATGGACTTATTTGTATTAAGGAAACAAAAAAGGAACCATTACAACCTGAGCCTTGGTGTTGTGCAAGCTCCTCCCAGTGTCCAACAAGAGATTTCCTCTACTTTGACAAGCTCACCCACTCCCAATATGGCAACAAGGAAGGATAGTGATCTCTCCTCACAAGTCAACAATGGAAGTCCTAATTCCAGCAGCATTACCCTTTAGAATGTTCAGCTTTCAACCTCCCCTCCCTTGGCCCAATGCCTGTATTTATAATGCTCTAGAGGAAGTTAATTAGGTCCAACATCAATGGGATAAGCCCCTCTTTTGGATGGGGTAGCTCCTCTCTTGATGGGATAAGTTCCTCTTTCATAGGGATACATAAACCATCTGGAGGCGCTCAATACACGTCAAACAGTCTTCTAGAATGCTCTAGAAATGACCACAAGTAACCTTTTTAAGATGAAACTCACGCCTTTTGACCTTTACAGGAGTAAGCACCCATACCTTGACATACAGAGCGTACAAGTACGCAGGTATTATGAACTTGGGATGCGTACACGCAAGCAAGGTAGAGAGAAATTGCGTACCCAGAGATAAACATGTTTTTAAACGACTTTCTCTCTTTCTTGAAGTTTGACATGGAGAGCAGAGGTATGAGGCTTGCCAAGGAGGATAGTATGACTGTTAATGGAGCCATACTAACTACAAATAGTCATGGTGACAAATTTTAGTGTAACAACTACCTTTCAAAGGACAATGGATATTGCGTTTGCTAAGGAGATACATGGTTTCCTCGTAGTATACCTTGATGACCTGACCCCATTCTCCAAATCTGACCATGAGCACCTTAAGCACTTAAGGAAAATTTTCATGACATGTAGGAAATACAGCATTTCCTTGAACCCTTAGAAGTCCCTGTTTGCCCTGAAGGAAGGCAAGCTTTTAGGGCATATAATATCAAAAGATGGGATCAAAATTGACCCGGAAATAATTCAAGCTATCCTCCAAATCCCTTACCCAAGAAACATAAAAGAATTGCAAGCATTCCTCGGAAAGATCAACTTCCTGAGAAGATTTATCCCAAATCTAGTCGAGCTATTAAGGCTATTGAGAAACATGCTAAAAAAGGATGCCAAGGTAAGATGGTGTCTTGAAGCCAAGCAGGCCTTCGAGAGTATAAAAACTGCCCTAACCCAAACACCCGTCCTTACCAGTCCTCAATTCGACAGGGATTTTATCATTTTTTCCTTCGCATCTGAACACACTATAGTTGTTGTCCTTCTGCAGAAAGATGATCAAGGCAACGAGAAGCCAATTGCTTTCTTTAGCCGAGCTATGAGAGATGCACCCTTGAAATTTCAGATTATGGAGAAGCAAGGCTACGCCCTGGTCAAAGCCATCAAAGATTTCAGAATTTACATCCTATACTCCCATGTGATTGCTTATGTCCCTAATGTTGTTGTAAAGGATATACTAACTCAAGAGGGACTGGAAGGCAAAAGAGGCAAATGGATTGCTAGCATCCTTGAATACGACATTGAGATAAAGCCCACCAAGCTCATAAAAGGACGAGGGTTAGCCAAGCTAATGTCCGAAACAAACTTCCAAGCATTAGACATCAATCAACTAGACGATGAACCGGAGCTGGCAACTCCACAGATCAGTGAAACCTTCATGCAATCCCCTTGGTACGCTGATATTTTCTTTGTATTATTAAACCTGTGTGCTCCCCCAGAATTGTCCAGAACCAGGAAAAGATTTTTAAGGATAAAATCTTCAAACTTTTGTGTCATAGATGGTACTCTATTTTGGAAAAATCATGAAGGTATTTTGCTTAAATGTTTAACTATGGATGAAACTAACAACACCATGAAAGAATTTCATGCAGGGGACTGTGGAGAACACCTATATTGGAAATCCATGGGGGACAAGCTCTTACGGGTTGGTTATTACTGGCCCTCTTTATTTGCAGATGTAAAGAAGTTTACTGCATCATGCCACAAATGCCAAACCTTTGAAGGAAAAAGAAAGTTACTGCCCTTGCCCCTTAGGCCCATTTCAACTGAGAAACCTTTTCAACAATGGGGTCTTGACCTCATTGGAGAAATCCATCCCTCTTCCTCAGGCCAACACAAGTGGATTTTAACAGCCACCGATTATTTCACCAAGTGGATTGAAGCCATCCCGTGTAGGCAAGCCAATGACTCCACCATTACCCAATTCCTTGAGAGCAATATCCTTTCTAGATTTGGCTGCCCTGAGAGAATTATTACTGACAACGCCGCTGCTTTCAAGTCCAAAAAAATCATCAACTTTTGCCATAAATACCAAATTACCTTAGGTCACTCCACAGCTTATTACCCGCAAGGTAATGGCTTGGCCGAGTCTTCCAACAAAAGCCTCATCAATATCATAAAGAAGCTGCTGGAAGAAAACAAAAAGAACTGGCACAAAAAGCTCACAAATGCTCTGTGGGCAGACAGACTTTCCACCAAAAAATACATCGGGATGAGCCCCTATGAACTTGTATATGGCATGGAAGCCAAGTTCCCTTCATCTCTGGGCATACCTACTATCAAATTGTTGCAAGGAATTCAGGCTGAACCAAATGATATGCAAAGAAGAGGTAATCAGACCATTCACCTTCAGCAAACCAGAGAACAAGTTTTCAACAGAACTCAGATACTACAGGAAAAAATCAAGAAAATGTTTGATAAGAAGACCAAAGCAGAGGATTTTTGGGTTGGCAGCAAAGTTCTAAGATGGGATTCACGAAGAGAAGACAAGCGCAAACACACAAAATTTGATTTTCTGTGGAAAGGTCCATACATTATTAGCGCTCTGCAAGGCAATAACACCTATTTTCTCAAATCTCCAGATGGCAGCACAGTTGAAGAAGGCACGGTCAATGGCCGGATGTTGAACCACTACAATGATCCTCCCGCTCGAAAAGAGCAGATGGTGGCGGATTTGTACATAGTTGTATATAGCAGTAGTTTGATTTTTGCAAGAGTCCATAATGCTGGAGCACGCAGAAGAAAGCAGGCGGCGCCTTACAGTTTAACAACAACAACTAAAGACTAAGGCATTCTGACCTGCTTTTCTTGGCTTCTCACAAGGAGAAACCATCCCCAAGTGGAGCCACTGTTTGCCTCCTGCTGCAGCAGGTTACTCATATTTCATGATTTACATTTTTACAGGCCAAATATGTCATACTTTGCATGTGCAATGCTCCATATTTGCTTAAACAGTCTCCAAGTGAAGAAGGCTACTCAGAGTTCATTTAATTGCCTTCCAAATTTTTGAGAAGTTATCCTGGTATCGCCAACTTTTAGTTAAAGGGAGGTCCAAACAGCTTAATCTTGGTCTCCCTAGGTTTAAATTTCCTGCTTTAGAATATAGAGAATGTAAATCTGTCCAAACAGCTTAATCTTGGCAGATTCTTAGATAGGTAGAGAAGCAGAGGAGCCCAATAGTTTAATCTGGGCCCTCGGATGAAATACGGGTAGTCTGTAGATAGGAAAGCATGAAAAGAAAAAGAGAATGATGGGTTTGCAAGTCTAAGTGCACCCAAATCAAAAGAAGAAAAATGTTAGGTAAGTAGGCTGGGTAGGTAGTTTTGAGGTTGTTGAATCTTAAATGCCGATCAGTTCCAAGTTTTCAAGTGTCATCTTTACTCGGGACACAATCAGCAGGCAGTTCTATGCAAGAATTTCAAAAGAGGTATAACTAACTCCCTTTCTCCACTTTCCCCCAATCATTAACTGACTTCCCCAAAAGAGGTCAAGATCTGCTTGATACCTCTTGAGTTTTATCATTTTCATAGCATTTGCTTGGGTAAAGATCTGCTTTACTCAAAGTTGTTCCATACTCTCTCTGAAAAGGTTCTATCCCCTTGTAAACAGCCTAAGCTCTCCTGAACTTAGTGCTTCCTCACCATCTCCATATTAACCACTAACATTATTATTTAGCTCCCCATATTTTCCTATCCCCCTACTAAAATTATGTAAATCATCCCCTATGTAAATATCCCTCCCACTGGTTGAAAAATAACCATAAGTACCCCCAGGAATTGCTCAGTTTACCTGAAACTTAGCAAGAACCCTCATGCTGCCCCTTCAAACCATCTTCCAAATACAATGGACTCCTTCCAGAGTATAAAATCCCTTTGAGGTGATCGGACTCCTTCCGAAACCTCAAACACCTTTCGCACCCACTTACTTACTCCTTCCGACCGCAACAAACCCCTTGCTGGCTTCCTTAACACTCCACAGACCATAGAAAGCCGGCTCGCATCGCAAGATTTTAGTATCCTCTCCATGCAAGTTATGACCCATCCGTTGCCACCTGACGCGATATCGCGATATCGACGATCGGCGGTCGCAAGCGCCAAATGTCCAATTGAACTACCTTCCCATTCCTCGCCAATGCGATATTGCGATCGCATCAGAGAAGTTCATCGCATCGCCTTCAGTATCAGCACCTCGCCATGTCACTTCTATACCAGGGACCCACCGCAGGCTGATGTCATCCGCCGTACTGCTGACGTCAGCAGCCAAAAAGCCGAAAATTCGTGCAGGAAGAGAAATCGCACTTAGGAGCTCCAGAACAAGAAACATAGGTAGTTTTCGATGCGGCTAATCGCGTATCGCTACGGGAAATAGGCCGTTTCGGGGAATCTTTTGATTCCTTGGCCCATTGTGTGCCGAAAAAGCTCGAAAATCGCCCGATCGTGCCAAATTGATCCGGTTTAAAGACAACAAAGGACCAATGACAGAGTTTAAAGTGTATCAGATCAAATAATCAGGTAGCAAGCGTGTCAAAGAGTATCAGTAGGCGACGGAAGCCATCAATGTAGCGGCAAAGAGTATCAGTGAAAATCTTAAGCAGTGGCCTGAAGCAGGTGAATATTTAATACCTTCCAGCAGAGTCAAAGAAAGAGGGCAAAGCCACTCAAATCCCTCAAATCATAATCATTGCACATTTAACTCACACCGGAGCAGAACTATAGATCCCGAAGCACAATCATCCCAGCAACACCGCATCAAGCATCCAAGGGCCACATTGTAGTCTTTTCTGATTCAGCTGCCTCTAGCGTAGCCAAAAGGACTTACCTGCATTTAATTCCAGCAACACATAGATTTTTGACGAGCTTTTCTAGCAGACCTGTTTAGGTCAATTGTAATGAATGTCTTTCTGATATTTTTCTTATATATACCACCCTAAACAATGTAGTGAGGGGTTGGTTAGTTGGTAGGTTGGTTAGTTAGTGAGTCGAAGATATCGCTTAATTTTCTTCCTAGCATTTTCTCCAAGCAGAGACCCGCACTATAACTGTCATATTTTCTATAATCAAAGATTGCTGAGAGCGTGGATTTCGAAACAGCTTGATGTGTTCAATTGGCCAAGGAGTGATTACGAAATTCCTGTGCTGCTACATGATTCAATAAGTGTTTCTCTCCTCTGTTAAATTTCATGTTTTTTCCACCGTTCCGCCTTCTAAATTGCAGGAAAAAAGAATAGCTTAAGATTTGTTTCAGTACACCTTAAGTTCAATTTCTGCATTTTTCTATGTTTTCATCAGAAATAGTTATGAGCATGTATACTTAAATGATCTTGTTTACGCCGTTTCTTTCACATATGAATGAATATTTAGGAATTCTTAACTGCTCCTAGATCACCATTCATCCATTTCTCCTCTTTTTCAGTATGATGAAATGATTCTCGTTTGCCTTTCATCCCTGATTTCCATCATTCCATCTCTTCGGCAGATTGTTAATTGTATCATGTGTGGCTATCTCACTCCTTAATCCTCTTGTGATAAAGAAGACGCAATAGCAAGCCTTAATCCATGACTCCACGCCCAATGGTTCAAAACTTATCACACCTTACCTTGCCTCTTTGCTCGGGATTCCTACCTTCCATCCAAACACAAAAAAAAAAATCCTGAGCCAAAAACTAGCCTAAAATCATCAACAGAGTTGAAACATTAAAGAGAGCGCCCTCTCTGATTGCAGGTGGGCTAGAACCTGCAATCCAAAGATTGGTTTGTGGTTACCTCGGCCGTATCCCTATAAGGAGCCTAGAGACAACCTGAGTGATAACAGTCCCGAGATTGTTAGATGTTGATATCATCCCAAAAATTTGAACTGCTTACAGCATGCGGATATTATTAAGCCATTGTGGCTCCTCGTCACCTCCATCATCCAACCAAATCACGTCAAGTGTCCTCTTATGGTAGCTGTACACTGTCAATTCTCGAAGTCATGGGTATGGTAGAAGGGGGATCTTGGACTTTGTTTTTTTTGTTAATTTTCATTAATAATATTTTAGGTTTCAATGGGAATATTGGTTGCAATCGACAAACATATTTTGTATCCCTGGAGCCATGTCCCTAGAAATAAAACTTGTGACTCCCTTGGAAACCCCGAGGGTTATTCCACTAGATTTATGTGTTCTTGGGGTCCCCCAATCTAATGACTTGTGCCAATAACTTTCTTCTTCTAGCCACCTCATTTGTTTCTCCGTCACCTCGGAAATTTATACTTGGGCCTCCTTTCGAAACTTCTAGGGTGAAAAACACTCGTATGATGTGTCCCCTAGTGGGAGCATGTGCTATCCTTCATGATATTTCCATTGGTCCACCTTCATTTCCACGTTCTTGCTCTTGCGACGTGTATGCTGACTATGTTGTTGGGGATATGGCCAAAACACCAATTTTTTTACTTTTGACCTTAGAAATTTGACCTATAATAACTTTTGATTGAGCGAGCCTTTCTTGGACCAACATATTGTTGGAAAGCTTTTTTGAATAACTATGCAATTGGACTATTTCCAAGAGCTTCCAATATAATCTCCTAAGAAAAACATTGATCTAAATATGTTTCTCCAAAAATAATTGTTTCACTAATCTACCTATATACACCTAATCTTTATTAATCCATATCTTCCTTTGACATCAATGATAACCTATGTCTAACATTATCCCCCTTTGGTATTGATGGAAACACCAAAAAAATGGAAATAATCGTAAAAGAATCGGCTATGTCAAACAAGGAAAGAATACATATAAGTGTACGCTTAATAATTCTTTCGGCACTCGTTTCAACACTTGTTCCTGCACCAATTAGCTGAATTCTCCATGCAATTGTTTGCACTTTACTTCTCATCAAAATTAGGCAATGTTTTTCTTACTTCTCCCCCTTTGACATCAATGGAAAATTAAATAATATGCTCACCCTACTACTAATCTCTCTCTTTCTTACTGATCATGTGGACCTAGTAGCTCCCTTTTGATATGTTGAGTGTTTGTTAGCTACCTTTCTTCCTCTTGGGGAAGTTTTAGTGGAGGGAGCTAAGAGGAACTACCCCCATTCTTTTCCCTAAGTACTCAAGATTATCTCCTAGGAGAGGTTTGATGAATATATCAGCTACCTACTCTTTTCTAGGTACATACTCCAACATTACAATCTGATTTGCAAATTGCCGTCATAGGAAATGGTACTTTATTGGAATATGCTTTGTCTTGGAGTTAATAATAGGGTTCCTGGACATGTTGATTGTACTTGTGATATCATAGATGATTGGAATTTTCTAGTCATATATTACTTACACATTTTGTAAAGTATCTTCATTCGTAATAGTAGAGTGCAATAAGAAGTTGTTGCCATATTTTTCTTTAGTAGTACATATAGAAATTGAAACTTCCTTCTTTCTCAACCATGAAAAAGACATTCACCAAGAAATGAAGCACCACCAATAGTGCTTTTTAAATGATCCGCATCACCTTCCCAATCAACATTAGTAAAAATAGTTAGTGAGAAGTCTTTACCTCTTGGGTACCAAATACCATAGTCCATTGTGACTCGTATATATCTGAGAATCCTCTTGGCTGCTAGGAGATGACTTTATCTAGGGGCTTCTTGAAATATTCCAAAAATACCAACTGCCTACATGATGTTTGGTCTAGTGGTTGTCAAGTATAAGAGGCTACCAATAATAAATCTATATAAAGTCTAATCCACCTTTCGTAACTCATTGTCCTTGCTAAGTTTACATCCAGTGACCATTGGAGTGCTCACCAAAGAATATTTGTCCATCCCAAACTTCTTCAAAACATTCTTAAGGCACTTGCTTTGTGAGATAAAAATTCCTTTTGAAGATTGTGCAATCTGCAAACATAAAGAAATAAGAAATTTATCTAAGCATAGACATCTCAAATTCACCCTTCATATCAACTACAAACCTACAAGTTATATGATATGAATCATTAGAAAAAATAATATCATCAACATAGACAACCACGCCTAGAAAGTTTCCATCATTTTATTTCAGATATAACTTATTGTCAACTGTGCCTCTTTTAAAACTGCACTTAAGAAAATAAATATCCAACCTGGAGTACCAAGCCCTTGGGGCTTGCTTAAGACCATACATGCCTTTTTCATTCTGCAAACATAATTTGGTTTATCCAATATTTAAAAATCATCAAGCTGCTCAATGTATAGTTCTTCTTGCAATTATCCATTTAAAAAGGCATATTTGACATCCATATGATATTTTTTAAATTTCTTGAACCTAGCCAAGAACATGGAAATTTCTTCTAATCATGCAACAAGATCAAATGTCTCATCAAAGTCCAAACCTTCAATTTATGCGTAACCCTTGCAAATTAACCTTACTTTGTTTGTTACCACTTCACCATTTTCATTCAATTTGTTTATGAAGACCCACTTTGTGCCAGTAATTTTTTTATTTGTTGGTCTTCGAACAAGCTCTCATGTATATTTTTTCTCGATTTCATCAAGCTCTTTCTTCATGAACTTTAACCAATCATCTTGGCTTTCCTAAGAAAAATACTTTGGTTCCATCATAAATAACAAAGCTACATGTGCTTGAGTAGGGGGATTTATTAACCTTGTTCTTGTTTAAACACCTATATTCAAGTCACTAAAAATTTGGTTAGCTGGGTGGTGGTTTTTCACATACCTTGTAGGATCTATGGATTGTGGACTAAAGGGTTCTTCAATGTATTCGTCTATAAATTTCTCATCATCCTTTTCATCATTACTGATTGGATCATTGGAGTTGATATTCACTAGCTGATTGTCTTCAAATTCAATGTTCTCATCAACTTTAACGTAAATGCAATCAATTATTTTTCTTGTATTATTGTTGTAGCATCTATAGACCTTGCTATGCTCCCAAGAAAATTACCTTCATCAACTATTGATTGGAACCTACCAAGATTTTCATCGTTGTTCTTGATATAGCATTTTCTCCCAAAAACTTTGAAATGCTTTATTGTAGCAAGTCTACCATACCATAGCTCCTATGGGTTTTATCACCATTTGGGATGAAGTGTAACTAGTTCAAAATCACAACTATATGTGAATTTATTTAGCTCAAAATATTTGTGATATATCTATTTCAACCATCATGGATCTATCCAAATGTTAGAAATATCTGTTGGCCCTATCTGTTACTCCATTACATTGTGGAGTCTCTGGTATGGTAAATTATCTTTTGATGCACTTTTGTTTGAAAAAATAATCAAATTATTTGGAGGTAAGATCTCCACCATTATCAAACCTTATGCACTTTATTTTATAGTCTGTCTCATTTTCAGCCATGGCCTTAAAGTTCTTGAAATTTTCAAAGGCCTATGATTTTTCCCTTAAAAAGGCCACCCATATCATTCTACTAAAATCAACAATGACAAGCATGAAAATAAATTTACCTGAGAGTGATTGAATTCTTGAAGGACTACACAAGTCCATATGTACCAATTACAATGGCTTGGTCATTGAATTCTCCCTGGACTTGAATGACACTCATACTTGTTTTCTAATCTAACAAGATTTACAAATAGTGTTCTCTAGTTTTGAAATTTTTTCCATATCTCGTGCAACAGTCTTCTTGCCCAATTTGATAATCTGAAGAAATTTTAGATGTCCTAACCTTCGATGCCACATATAGCTTTCATCAAACTTGCCCAAAAAACATTTTTTAGTATTTTATTTTAGAATATAGACATTACTATTTGCACTAACAGCCTGAGATACCACCTCCCTTGTCCTTGCAAACTTGATTTGAATTTTTTTAGATTTGAAAAACACATCATAGGCTTGGTTACACATCTGAGACACAATGAGTAAATTGTGATTTTGTACATCAATAAACAACACATGCTTTGCCATATCTCTGCCATTAGCTAGGCTAACAGTTCCTTTACCCACAATATTACTAGGTGCATTATTTCCAAAGGTTACATTACCTTTGATAATAGGTTTCCATGACAAAAAATTTCTTTTATCTCCTAAGATATGCCTAGAACAACCAATATAAACATAACATTGGCTCCCTTCATTCTGAGCATATAGCACTAGATGACAATTCTCTTCATTTTGGTTTTTCTTCCATACCTTGGGTTACTACTGTAATTGTTTAAATTCAAGAGTAGGCGTTTTATTTTTGAGTCTACAAACAACTGCTTTGTTTCCAAGATTTTGATATATATAACTTTGAATCAAATTATTCAAAGGAGAGAATGAATTGTTGAGACTATTTTTTCTTCTACTTTATTTGGTAAACTGATTATTAGAAAGATAAGTTCTTCTTTGTGGAACAATTTGCTTGAAAATTAGGTTAAGCTTACAATGTGCAACCTTATGCCCATAATTAATACAAGTAATACAATATACTGGAAATACGTCCTCGTACCTAGTAAAATATTGATTTATGAAGCTTGTCTGTGTTGCTTCTTGAGGTACTCAAGCTTGTCTGAGGTTTGACTTTATTTATTGAATTTCCTTCTCTATGTTGTTAGTCTTTTGCTGATCTAAATTCAACTTGAACCATTTATCTTGGAATGCCAAATTTTCCTAAGAGTTTCCTGCATTGGCTTCTTTCTTCAAAACTTGAACAAAGGTAATAACCTTCTTACCTTTCACATCAGTTGTTAAGCTTGAGCCGACCACAAATCCAAGACCTGTTTTGTCATTAGGGGTTCTTTATGCTTTAAGAAGCTTATTTAAACTTTTAGTCCCTTTTCTAAATTTTTCATTAAAGGTTAGTTTGGTTTTTTCCTTTTCAATTTATTTCTTAAGGGAAACAATTTCTCCTTCAAGCCTTTCACATGCTTTATTTTTCTCATTGAGTTATTGATTTGAAGTTTCTTGGATTTTCTTGCCTTCTTTAATTTGCAGGAGTAAGGGTTATATTGATATCCTTGACCAATGGTTCCTTTTGTTCTTGAATTTTATTTTTCAACTTTTGAATTTCCTTAAGAGCATTGATCATCTATCCTTCTAAGTCAACTTCCGCCTTTTCTTCATCACGATCAACAACTTATACTTCTAGATTTTCTATGGCCATGAACATAAATTCTCTTTAGCTTTCATGAGTTCTCTCCTCTTCTAAGGATTGCCTACCTTCATTTTTAGAGGAGATGTCTTCTTAATTGTAGAAACATTTATTCTTATAATTTTTTTGTCCATTTTTATTTTTTCTAAACTTGTCTCTCAAATCAAATTCATTCTTTTTCTTTTCTGGAAATTTAGAAGCATAATTGACCTACTTTATCACAATTAAAGAACTTAAAAGGTATCTCACCTTTGTACTTTCCTAAGCCTCTCTCGAACTTTCTCGTGAACTTAGCTTCCTCTTTATCTGAATCACAACATGAGTCATTATGTTCTTCCTTGGAATGCATATTTGCTTTGAAGGCTAGCTCCTTTGTTGTAGACTTTCCATTAGAAATCCTCATCTCATAGGCATTAAGATTTCCAAGTAATTGATCCAATGTGAGAGACTTGAGATATGTCATCTCCTCAATGACTGAAATTTTAGGATTAATTCTCTCAGAGAGAGATATCAATACCTTTTAGGCTATTATTGGCTCTTTTAGATCTTCAATGAGACCTCTTATTATATTCACAACTTCATCAACTCTAAGAAATTATTTAGCAATATATTCATCATCATGCATCTTCGAAGACTCAAATTGCATTCTAAAACCTTGAAGTTGGGCTTGCTATACCTTGCTATCACCTTCATGGAGTTTTCTCATATTGAACCATATTTCTTTTGCAATAGTGCAATCCATGACCTTGACTAGTTATGATTCAAGTAGACCATTGAGTAGTGCATTCATAGCCTTGGAATTGCATCTAAATTCAATCTTCTGATCTCTAATAACCATGGCTAGAGGACTTTGATATTCTTCTTCCACTATGTCCCATACATCAACACTAAGAGATTGAATATCGGTTTTTATCCTTACCTTTCAAAAAACATAGTTCGTTCCATTGAACATATGTGCCCTATTGGTGAATCGTCCTTCCTACTTTTCCATAGTCCCTGATCTTTGTTCTAGCTATTAAGCTAATCTGAAGTAAATTGGTTCTCTGAAACCAATTGTTAGAAACCAAGACAATACTTAGGGGGGGGGGGGTTGAATTAGTATTGTGAGAATTTTAAAATTTTCTTTCACAAAGTAAAGAATACTAAAACACTAACAATTTTTTTAAAAACAATTCAAGTAAGAATCAACATAAGAAGTAGATAAGCAACACATAAAGAATTCAATCTTTTCTTCAATTATTCTTATAAAAGCAAGCTTCAACTTGCTTTTACAATGTTCTTTGGAACCCACCAGAAGGAAGCTACTACTCCCTAATTTATCAACACTTACTAAAAGGAGTACCAACCCCTTATTGATTTTTCTAGCACCCTCTAATAGGAAGCACACACTCCCTCTTTGTAGACATTTGATAAGCCCACAAGAGGCACTCACCTATGGAGGCACCTACCCCCATGATATTCTTCAGACACCTTCTTAGATATAAGAATATACTCCCTAAAGTGTAAGCACTCACGTTTTTTCCATGTTGATTCGTCTTTTGTATAGTTTTCAAGCTCAGATCAATAAAAAATTTACACATATTAATATTGCTCCATCCCTCTCACAACTCAATGCCTTCCTTGCATAGATAAACTCTTTTTTTCTCTCCTAAACACCTCGTTTATTACATACCTCAACCACCTCAAATCACCAATATCACCATTAAAACATCTTAAAAACTTGCTCTGATCTTTGAGCCTTTGATCAGTTCACCAACAAAAATAACTTAGTTTTTTAGTTCTGATTATAAAGAACAAGAGCTGATATTTTTAGGTTAAGAACTTTAGTTAAGTTGAGATATTAGTTATGCATGAATGCTTGATTTTTAGTTATATTCCACTTATGTAAAATCTTCTTGATATGTTCTTGTTGTATTCAATCTCTGGCCTATTGTTTTGGTATGAAAAACTGAGTCAAACTTCTAATTTATTCAATTATAGTACATTATAAGATTTAAGAGAGGTTGTTAAAATGGATACTAGGACCAAATTCCAATTTGGAAAGCTCATTTTATTGAGATAATTATTGCATTTAATTCATATTTTCGAGAGGACCAAAATCAACCTAAATATCACTAAATTTGGACAAGGAGAAATATGTTTTTGACATCAAGCACACTCATGTGTAAATTTGCAAGGTCAACCACATCATCATGTAGGCTCATGAAGCCCAATAGAAATATCTTTTGACCCCCCATTGACTTATATAAATAAGAGAGACCTCATTCCTCATTTGGCATAATTACAAAACACATTCTTCTCTCTCCCCTCATCTGATTGGTTCGTACACGTCATTGAGTAGCTAATCTTTTCGCACATATGACAGAAGGAGGATGAATTTCAGGAGGCCAAATTTTAGATCTATTATGGCCTTTGACCAGTGTTGACCAAGGGCTATTTGACCTCCTTTGACTGCAATTTTTGTTAGATATTTTATATTTGGGCAGAAACCTATTTTTTGGGCACAAAAACTGAGGCAAAAGGAGCACTTTGACCTGCATTGACTGCAGGCCTATTTGACTACATATTTGACTTCATGTTTACCGACTGTGACTACAGATTTGTTGACTTTTTTGGGATGACTTTGACCAACAAGAGTGTCTGAGTTCCTCTCTCCTTTGACCAAGTTGCTAACGATTGTTTTGATCTTGACCATTGAATGGTTAGGGCATGCATTGTTGTTGTTGATTGAGGGAAAAATTACAAATTTGACTAGGTTATTTTGGATAGTGGTTTTGATCATCTATTGGCAAGTAAATTTTGACTTTATTGTATTGTCTCTCTCTACTGAACATTTGATATAATAATAAGAATAATTGGTCAAATATTTTTCCCTGACATTTTCCAAATAAAAGTGTTCTCCTATCTTGGATTTTCTTCTACATTTATTGTTTATGTTCTATCTACAATTATTTTCAATGTGATTAATAGTTAATGTGATTTCTATTGGTGATTAAGTGTACATTTTCATTGGGCTTACATAACGACATTGAAGTTATTGTTGCAAGCATAAAATATACCATTGCTATCTAAAATCACCATGGGGAGACAAAGTCTGAGAAAGAGAAAAAGCAATCTCAATGGCCTCTACATCTTAATTCAAGACTGAGGACAAACTTAATGAAAATTTGACTATCATGTATGGAAGATGACTTTGGACCTGACTTTAGAGGAGCATGAAGTATTGGATTGTGTAGGGAAAAGTGGTGGAGCCTTCTTCAAATTCACTAGCTACTGCCAAGACGAATTATAGAAAATTGAGCTCACTCCCATTTTACTTGGAGGTATTTCAATATCATGGGATTTATTTAACACCACCATTCTCAACAATTATAGAATACTTGGTTTCTATGATTTATTGGCTAGATGCTCACAAGAGGAGACTAGGATGATGGAGAGAGATAAGTCCTAAAATGGAAATGAATTTACTACCTTCTCTACTTATGAAAAAAGGAATAATAGTGTTGGTCCAAGGATAGTGAGTCAAGGATCTAAGAAGGGATTTAAAGAAGGAAGAAAAGGAAGGTGCTATAATTGCAACAGGTTTGACCATTATGCTAGAGAGTGTCCTCACAAGAAGAAGCCTCCAAGGGATGATGAAAACAACAAAAATAATTTGAAAGCAAATGGAAATCAAAGGAACAATAGGTTCAATAACAAAGGAATGTTCCCGTTGCTCGAGAAAGAAATGGTTGACCTCCAAAAAGGACAAGAAATGCCAAGTATAATGAAAATAATGTTGTATAAAGACAAGATTAGTTTTATCTTATTCCTTCTCTATATACTTCCTCTCCTCTAGATACTTTGGCTCATTGGTTAATTGATAGTGGAGCCTCAAGGCACTTCACTAGATGCAAGGAGGCCCTCTCAAATTTGGTTGAAAAGAAGACTAATCTAAAGATCATACTTGGAGACAATGTCACCTACCTCATGAAAGGGATAATTACTTTCACTCTTCAGTTGAATCAAGGTCAAACCATTATTCTACAAGATTTTTTGTATGAGCCCAATTTGAAGAAAAACTTGGTGTCTATCTGTATGATGGAAGATAAAGGCTTCAAGGTCAGCATTCATTGATGGAAAGGTACATATTTGGCATAGAAACCCTAAATATGCATTTACTCTTTGATATAGGGTTGATGGCCTCTATCAAGTTGGTGGAAGTCCTTTGGGATCTTTGGCAAGTGATACTTCTCTTTAATGTGAACTATGGCACTAAATATTTTCCCACTTATATTACGAAGGCAAACTTTAATATGAACCATGAAGGAGTTTGTCAGGGTTATGCAGTTGGGAAACATAAAAAGGGACCATTCCCCTCTAGTAAAATAAATATTATCGATATTCTTTAATTGGTCCATTTGGCCTATCTAGTTCCCTATCCATAAAATTGTTGGGAGGATACATATAGTATGTAATATTTGTGGATGACTACTCACGTAAAACATGGATCTATTTCTTGAAGAGGAATGATGAGGTGTTGAAATGGTTCCGTTCTTTTAAGGAATTGGTGGAAAATCAAACAGGGAAGAATATCAAGAAATTGATGACCGAAATGGAACCAAATATGAATCAAATGAATTCAATGACTTTTGCAGAAAGGATGGCATTAAGAGGGGGAGAACTGTTCCATACACTCCTGAGAAAAATGGTGTTGCTGAAAGGAAGAATTGAATGATTATGGAAGCAACCCGTGCCACGATATATGATCAAGTTATACCGAATTTCCTATGAGGAGAAGCTACCAACACTCTCTTATATGTTTTAAAATGGGAGCCCACATCAAGATTTGGATTTCAAGACACTTAAGGAAGTATTCACTGGTAAGAAACATGATATCTCTCATTTTAGAATATTTTGTTTTTCAGTATATTTTCACGTGCCTAAAGAGAAAAGGAATAAATTGGAAGCTTCTGAGAAGAAAGGTATATTCATCGGCTACAATGAAAATTCAAAGGAATATAAAATATATGTATCTAGTCAAAGAGATGTGGTAGTAAGTTGAGATGTTACCTTTGAAGAAGACACTACTTTTGGAAAAGCCAAATATCTCCCCATCTCAAGGAAGTATCATGATGATTTTTTCAAAAAACAAGATGAACCTACGATAGATGAGCCTATGCCTAATGCTGATTGTTCGATGGATGTTTTTGATCAACCTCTGAGTGATCCCTCTACTTCAAGAAAATGACCACTATGGCTCAAAGATACTCTCGAATATGCTAAAAGACATATTTCTCGAAGAGGGACATTTTGTGAAAGTAAGAAGCCAAACAAGTGTAATGGGTACTTGGCTTCCATGAGTATTATTGTTCAAATATGGAAAGATGTGATGAATGAGGAATATAAATCCATCATGAAAAATGATGACTGTGACATGTTACCTAGACCTAAGGACAAGTTCGTCATCACCTCAAAATGACTTTACAAAATTAAACATGGAGATAATGGAAGTGTTGAAACATACATGGCTAGGTTTGTATCTCATGGCTTCTCTCAAAAGGAAGGAGTGGACTATGATGAAAAAATTTCACTAGTTTCTCGATATACTACTATTTGATCTATTATTGCCCTCATTTCCAACCAAGATTAGAGCCTACATCAGATGGACATCAAAACCACTTTCTTGCATGGATCGCTTAAGGAGGAAGTCTACCTCGAACAACCTCAAGGGTTTTAACTACAAGATAGAAGGAAACATGTATGCAGGCCGAAGAAAGCACCCTATGGGTTAAATCAAGCTCCTAGGGCTTGGCATGAAAGGATTGATAGTTACCTTATGAAG
This sequence comes from Pinus taeda, assembly GCA_000404065.3. Classification (NCBI taxonomy): domain Eukaryota; kingdom Viridiplantae; phylum Streptophyta; class Pinopsida; order Pinales; family Pinaceae; genus Pinus; species Pinus taeda. The sequence continues at coordinate 22,304 of APFE031435957.1, forward strand.
CTGTGATTTACAAGTAGCTATGCAAATATAAACCTATACTTCAAGGTTGAAAAGGACATGCCTCTTATTTTGGTCCTTTATGTTTATGATTGATTTATGGTTGTTGTTGACCCTTTCATTTATCAATGCAAGAGGGAGTTAGCTTCTGAGCTTGAGATGAAGGACCTAGGACTGATGCATTACTTCCTAGGTCTAGAGATCTGGAAAAATCTAGGAAAGGTTTCCCTTTCTCAAGAAAAATACACTGTGAAGCTACTAGAGAGATGTGGGATGGTGGAATGCAATCTTGTGTGTAACACCCTCCTCCCACACTTATCCAAACTAGCTGGTACATTGGGGTAAATATGTGACAAATAGTCACTATGATATCATTCAACTCATCAAGTATATTTAAGGAAGTGGAATCAGCAAACCCAAACCAAATTGACATTCCCCAGGAGCTATAGCAACCCCAGGGGCTAACCAACCACTCCAAGTGCCTAACCCATGAGTTAAATTTCTTTCTAACTGAATTATACCCCTAGCCTCTCCCATGACAATTACTCCATGCAACTTTAACCTTCCAGTCACTCCCACAACAAGGCCTCCAGGTAACTACAATCCTTCTCAGGAAGTTTTGTGCCAGTGACGTCGAAATATGATCCATTTTTTCAGGGCTAGGACTCATACCTCTACCTAGAACTTGATGAAATTCTCATAAAGAAAGATAAATAAAAGGGAGACAAGGAATCCAATGCAAAACTTCAATAAGGACCTGACTTGACACATCCTAACCATGACAGGAATTTTTTGAAACACATCATGGACATATAATGTACAACTCATAAAAACATATATGAAAATAGGGGCCTTATACATATCTGAGATTCTTCCAAAAGGTCAGATGCCCTCTCACAATAGATGCATTATCATGTATTAGGTCATTCATTCATTAAAATTTCATTTACTAACCAAAACATGCTAAGATCCATAACTCAAATCTATCATTAACCATGCCTGTAACCAGAATATAACTAGATAAACAAAAATAATAGAACAACAATTAAAGCCATATAATAACAAGTACATTTAAACATAATACAGATGAGGAAAATAACTCTTATTAACATATACATATCCAACAAAATCATGGACTTCCATGTAACACCTGACCATAGATTGGGCTGAATCAAATCTTTCTTTCAGCCAATCACCCCCATTCTATATAACAAGCATGAATGTGGGATCTCATGGAATAAACTATTGGCTTGTTGGGGCCTGACCCAGGTTCATAAGTGATTTACCCAAACAAATCCCAAAACTACCAGCCCTTTTGGCAATAGTTCGTAGAGCGTGGACTGAGGTCTCACCCGAGGTAGTATGGGAGGGTGCTGGAACCAGGTTTCTGCACCCTAGGGATGTCTTAATGAAGTTTAGGAAGTTTGCGAACCGATCCTGCATGCTTGCATTTCTCTGCGTAACCGTCTGACCTTCGTGTAGCTCTGTAAAGAGTGCGAGGAGGAACTATCTAGATATTTTATCCTTATGGTGTTATTATTATAGATCTTAACTTAATTATGTGGGCCCAATATTCTCATCAATCATTCAACATTCATAATAAGTGCATGCAATCATAAACTGTAAAGAGATGCATAAATATAATAGAAGCATAGACACAGTATATTCAAAAATCAACTTATCTTTTATTAATCCTTTGTTTAGATGCAATCCCAACTCTGCTCTGCGCACTCAGCTCTAGGGGTCCGCGGACACAGTTGTGGACTCTATCAGGCCTCTGCGCACACAACTGCAGAGCCTCTCCTTACTACTACAACCCAAGACTTGGACTTACAAACCTAGGGTGAATTCCTTATTCAAAAGCTCATCTTACTTAAGATCAAGACTAACAAAACTGACTTCTACACTTAGAGCCTCGCTCTATTTATACATTCCCATGGTTTGCGGACCATGGGTAGGTCGACAAATTGTATATTAAATTACAATATTTTGGGGCAGACAACCCTAGACTCTCACGCTCCACACCCGCATTTTGTGGGGTCTTTACATTACATTGACCAAAACTTAGCTTTAAGACCCAAAAACCTACTATGGGGGGATCCACTGCCCAACAGGCCCCCAACATAATCATTGTGACTTGTCTCGAGTCACTCGGATGGTGCAGTGATCTTCGCACGGAGTCCATCCAACAACGTTTGTGCTTCGCTGAGGTCTGCCACACATTCCTCTTCTATCTGTTGTATTAGTTGTGCGTGACTCTTTGATGCATCGTTCTCAGATGCACTTTCTTGCCTCAGCACATATTTATCCTGCATGTGGGCCAGCTTTCCCTTGATCATGGCGGTGACCATTAATGCTTCCTCGAGCCATGGCTAGATGCATGCTTTAAGGCTTGATTCTTTTTGTCATGCAGTGTCCATCTGTTCCTTTAGAGCCTTGGCTTCCCTCATTTTGGCTAGTTGCTAAGTAAGGGCGATCATTTTTGCAGTCCCCCGGACATTGTCATAAACCTGCTATAACTCCCGCACTTCTGTCTCTAAGAACTGTAGCATTGGGTCTTCCTGCATTGAGTTGATGGTGAAGTGTGACCGATCCAACAATCCTGCACAGTCTTGTATGTCATGCTTTATTGCTTCCAACCCTGATTGAATGGCACGGTGGTGCCACTCTCTGACTTCTACAAGTGTAGAGGGTTGTGCCTTTAGTTGCAGCTCCGTGATCTGCAAGTTCGGCTCCAACTGAACCTTTGCGACCCCCTCCTGGGTCTTACGGACTCCAGCTACTAGTTGATGAATCTTTTCTACTGTGGGAAGTGTCGCCGGCATGGCCAACTCTAGTATGCTGCTACAGGCCTCCTCCACAACCTGTTCTAATCCTTGGTTTTGTGCGAACAAGTTGTCATGCTGCAAGCTGAGCTTTTCTAAATTTAACTTCTGTTCACTCAAGACTTGGAGGGCGCAGCCCTCCCTAGCACGAAGCTCAGTAGTTACCCCATCCTATAGCTGGTATAGGGTTTCCCTGGGAAGGGTGGCTAAATCCAACCCCTAGCCCCTTATGTCACCCTCAACTTCTGCTAAGACTGTACCTTCTGGTAACACTAAAGTGTTTGTTGTGTGGGTGCGCAACATTTGCTCGGCTTCAGATTCACCTTCCGCAAGGTGTGGTATCATCATTCTTGGGGGTCACACCTGTAATGCCTGCAACTGCACTCTGAGTGCCCCCAACATAGTTATCTGTTTTGTCATTAATTCTTTGAAAGCATCCTTGGTGGCATTGCGAACTGGTTCACCCATGTCAACAAGGTCTCCCTCAGAGGTCTTTGTTTCTTTTGTCTTTTTCCATGTGGTTGGCTTCTCTTGGATGCGCAGCCTCTTGAGTTGGGTCAATTTTGGTGTAGGGTTCGTGTGTTCCTTTGTCTTAGCCTCCCCCTATATGTCCTGCTCCATGGACATTTCCTGGCCTTCCTCAGTCTCTTCAGTGGGCACGGTTGTGGTTTCTTCCATCTACGTTCTTGCTGCTACCTCATCCACCTTCCATTGCGTGGCCGATTCTTGTTCTTGGCACTTTCTTTCAGCCAACTTTGCGATGCACAACTTGGTTTCCTTCTTCCGCTGCTATGCTGTGATCTTTTCTAGTTTTTCCAAGTCCGGAGTGCATCACTCCAGAGACTATGACATCATCACCTCAAAGATTGCATCATTTGTTGCAATGAACGGAAGCTTCACCCACGTTTGGGTTGGATCCTTTCGCGCCTGAATATATAGATTATGCATATCCGCCTTGAACATGAACATGCAGAACACCTTTATCTCGTGAATCCTCATCGTGTCTTCCGTAGCTAAGAGCGAGGTGTACCTCATGGCGTTGGGCAGGTTACTCTCAATGGTGGGAAACTTGCTGTCCTCCAGTAGCTCCCTAGCAACCAACAGGATGGATAATAGCAACCAAAAGTAGTGGAAGGTCTTACCCTACTCCTGGGCCTCCCTACAATTTGTCAAAAACTCATCGCAGAGAAACTGCGCCCAGTTGAACTGGACCCCCTCTGCGCATTGTTTTGCCAATGTAATGACAGACATTGACACTTCATCTGCACAACATTTCCTCATTAGCTTGCTATCCAGTATTTGGGTGGCTAGCGCACCCCTTGGTCCTTGATGCTTGCACTTACGTATCCTCGCTTCCTCTTCTCTAGCTTATATTTGGCCTTCATGGCTTCTGCGAGGGCCAAGTTGCTGCTCTTTCCTGCTATGGCTGTGGGATTGTTTCCTTTGATGGGCAACCAAGAAATTTGGTGAATTAAATCAGTCATGACGGGAATTGGCTCCTCCAGCCAGAGATACCCATCATGTACTAGGCACAGTAGCTACCGGATGACAAAAACTATGATGGGTGTGCGGTGGTAGTGGGGTATCCACCGCAGATGTAGTAACCCAGCCTTCTCCACACCGCGTAACCATTTCTGCTGCAGTAATTTCTCTGCAGCCAACTGTGGGAACTTCTCGCTACCCATGAGGTCCCAGTATTCAAACTTTATATTAGGTACCCGTCCCATTGGTTGACCTTCAAACCTTATTTCAACTTGAAGGAGCGGGGTCTCGATCACACTCTTTGTGGCCTCTAGTTCCTTCAGTATCTTGGTTTTCCGCTTCCACGGGGGCATGTAGGGGGTAACTTTATCGCCGAAGGCACTTGGGAGACATTCTCCGCCTCATCGTCTTGTGCTTCAATTTAGGCGATTAGGGCTTGCAAATCTTCCTCCTCCTCCTTTGTTTCAAACATGACAACTTTGCCCTTCTCTGCCAATGATAATTTACTAAACCATGGGTTCTGTGGTGATACCCGGATTGGCCCCATTGCATGTTTGTCTTTCTGTGGTCGCGGCATGCGTGGGGACTTTGGAACCTTTGGTGCAGATGCCGCCTCTCCAGGCTCCTCTTGGATCAAACGGGGATCTGGGGTAACTTCCGTGAATCACACTTTGGTTCTCGCAGCTGTCATCATGTCTACACTGGATCCATTTGGTCGTGTACTCAAGGGTGGCAAGGGTGCTTGGGGCTCAATGCTCTGTACTAGCTCAATTCTTAAACAGCCAAGTGTTGCCTTGAGGCTAACCCAATGTATTTTATAGTGTCATTTGAATTTGAATTCGATCGTTCCCTCCACTTCTGAGTCATCAATACCTTCTTGGCAGCAAATCGTCCTGAATCTAACTCTTAATTCCTATCTTAATTTCCTATTGCCTGCTCCTTTCTGCCTTAAATTGGACCCCTTGTCATGAACAGTGACATCAACAGTCACCTCCCAACCTACTCGCACAGCAGCGTAGCTCCCTATGTGTGACCACGACCCCTGTGATATATCGATCCTGTCTACAACCTCCTTGTCACGTAGTTCCCATATAGACTCTTTTATAGTCCCACGCTTTCTCTTAACTGCTTGGAATGCTTAGACTGTGCTTCCTATAGATAGTCAGGTGGTTGCACTCGTGGTGCGAGGCTTCAATTTTCTTGCTAGCTTAGGTAGCAGGAACCCCTCAACTACCCTTGTGCCTATTAGTGCGTTGCGTTCTTCTATGTATGGTATGTTCCCCTGTTTAGTAAGGTGCAGTCGCAGCCATGGTAGCAGGGTCACAACCTCTTCTAATGCAGTAGTAGGGCTAACTAGACCTCATCCCATCATGCCTATTTTATCGGCGGCCTGCTTGTGTGACTTTAGTTTCCAGTTTGTTGATTTCTTCATCTAACGTCATGCTTTTCTTCCTTAGCCATGCCCAATATTCGTGGTGTTTGCGAAGTTTCAGGCTCCCTCACCGAATGGCTTCCTGTAACTGCCTAATTCCTTTACCCAAGTCCTCACGCCTTGTCCCAATTGTGGGAGTTGTTGTCTGGGGATTCTTCTCTTCTCTCTTGGTCTCATCTCTTTTCATCAATGTTGGGGTCATTTCCGTGCTCCGGTTTTTTATTATTGCCCTATAGGCCCATCGAACCACTGGTATGCAAAGGTCTCAATCAGTTCGTCTCGCTTGATGAACTCTATTCATGATTCCACCTAGCTTTTTTAATGCTCTATCATGGAATATTTGTGGTGTGCATTGCCTTTCCTGCTGTCGCATCAAGTTTTGATTTTTTATCCTTAGTCTAGGATGTGCTTGCAGAACACACGCCTACACCCATTGACACAGGTGGGCACACAAACTACTTCGTCTTGGCTGCCCAGCTCACATTCGACGCTGGGGACTCCCAAACCGTAAGTGCATCCGTATTCTACATTCATGCCAACTCCCCATAGTCTTTTGATGTGTACTCCACCATTGTGCGAGTGTCATGTGCAACACCCATTCCAATGCACTATACCACTTTTGTTCCAGTACTGCACTTTCAAATTTGTCTAAGAATTCATCCACCACTGTTACCCCATCATATGTTGGCAGTTCCCTTGCTTCTATTGTCACACACCACAGTGATCTAATCATCGTGTTGCAATTCAGCATTGTCACTTCATGTAACCGATTCTACCAGTGTTCTATTTCTTCATCTGAATCTGACGTACAGGAACTATCGCGCTCCTGTGAGATTCTCCCATCTATAGTTGGGTTCACCCAATCTTGGTTTTACACTGTTATCTGGTAAATGCAATCTAGCTCATCGTTGTTGTCATCGTCGCGCACAGGTTTAGTGTAGCACGTTACTTCGGCTAGATCTAGCAGAACTACTACGCGTAGGGACTTTTTCTGAAATATCATCTTCCACTTCTTCAGGTTGATGACTCCATTCATAGTAGTGGCTCAGTCTATTCCTAGCAATGTGAAATAAGGATTGATGTCATCAATGATCTCTATCACTTCAAAGTCCGTCTGTGTGCTCACGCCTTCGATATCATCTGTTACCCCTTTCAATCTCCCCATGGGAAAAATCTTTTGTTGGTTCACCATTCATAACTGAATAGGGGACCACTACAATGCAGGCTTGCCCATGTGTTCCCATGTCTACTTTGGTAACACATTCGCATCCGAACCTAGGTCTAGGGTTACCTAATCCACTTCATATTCACCAATTTGAGCCGTTAATCTCATTTCCCTCCCAGTGTACAATGTATGCTTTCCCAGTTTCTGGACTACGCATGGTTCTCATGACCCTACGCACCAAGTTATCAATTCCTATAGTCCTTTAACTGCCTTATTATCGCGCAACAATTTCATGCATGTCTCTAAAAAGGTAGTAAACATAGAAGGATCCATTCCTAGCTCTGGTTGATCCTTACTACTTGAAGTAGAGGCCTCCAAGAAGCTCTTCTTAGCTTCCATAAATGTCTCCTTTGCGCGTTCCAAGTCAAATTCAGGTTCCTTTGTAGGAGCCTTGCAAACCCATGTATCTTCCTCGGGCTGCTTCCCCTTATCTCCCCTGTAGTCGCACCATTCCTGAGCACCATGATCACGTTGGGGTCTTCTTCACGTAGTTCAGACCTCATCATTTGGATATTCTGATTCAGAGTAAGCTGTAGTACCCCTTTCTCGTGCATTTGTGCAATCAACGTAGGATAATCTACTGCTTCATGATCGAACTAAGCACAGTACGAACAAGATATTTTCATTGGGTTGGTACAATCGCAAGTGTAGTGCCCTGGTCCTTCGCAATTGTAACAGATGAATTGTTCACGGTCCCTTCCCTCACCCACTCCTCCTTGTCCTCCACCTCGGCCCTGAAATCTAGTGCGTGCCATTCCTGCAGCTGGGTTGAGGACTCGCGTTTCTGTTTGCATTCTATATGTTGGGGTACGCTCCATAATTGACTCATAGCTACAATAAGTACGCTCATCGTGGCCTACTGACCTACAAAAATTACAAACTAGCTGCTGCGGAGTCTCTGTGTACTTCTGCAATAGATGACATTTATCCGTCATGTGCTTTCCTCCTATCTGACAGATTGTGCACCATAGTGTGGGTGTTGCACTTGGCCCTTCTTGTGCCTCTGGTCTTAACAACATTGGTCCCCCTCCTACCAAGTAGTTCATGAATACTGGACAATGATCTTTGTCACGGCCCTGGCCTTTGCATTTTATGCACCACACTTCTTCGCGCGCCTCTGGCTGTGGCGCCCTATCCTGCTTCAAACTATGCATCTCCAAGCATAGATTTTGTAGTTGCGCATGGATTTGTTGGACTCCCAATCCTGGATCCTGTATCGGTGTTTCATGTAACCTCATCACCATTTCCAACGCTTCAACCTGGGTTGAAAGCTTTTGTTGTGACAGTGTTGTCCTCAGGCATGGTGCCAAAGACACCACAAACCGTGCACGGTGCTGCACATCCGTCAACGTCATATTAGCCTCATGGATCATACTCTTCAGCCTCTGATCTAGATCCTGGGGGGTCTCACCTAGAAGCATCGTGATTTCTTTAAGTCCAATGATTGACTGTGTCTCTGATTTCGGTCGACTAAATTCTTTGTTCAACGCATTCTGGATCTCCGCTATCCCTGCATTTGGGTGATCATTAGAGTGCTTGATATACCATGTCAACACGCGATCCTACAGCACACTCACCAATGTAGCCTTATTAATGTTGTAGTCTGTGACCCCTTGTGCTTCCCACACTGCTCTTACCACGAACCAGAACTGGTCTGGATCTTCATTCCCTACTCCTTTGAATACAGGTAGCTTGATCGTGCTTGCCATACTGAACTACAGGTTTGGTGGAGGTGGGGTGGGTGAAGATGTAGGTGAAGTAGGTGAAGCAGGTGATGGCGTAAGTGAAGGTGATAACTGTGGAATGCGCTGCCTTATCAAACTAATCGCACTTCTCAGAGAGACCCAAGTGTGATCTTCCTTGCTCTCTCGTGGGAGTGAAGTTAAGGGACTATTTCCCAGCCCCTCAGTACCTGTGTAGGTCTTTCCACTCCATGTCGTTCCAAACATTAATGTATTCACATCACCTGTTTTTCACATAACAACATCTTAATCCAGGTATTCATGGATTTAATGTACCTACCTCGCGGTCCCTTGAGAAAATGTCATTCTTCTTAGCTATAGCTCATGGTCGTATCTACCGCGAACTCAGTGATAAATCCCCCTATTATCCGGTTGAGCCAATGGTCCACAACTCATGCGGTCTTGTCTTCTGATGCCTCTTATCTGCGCACTAAACTTGGAGTCCACACTCTCAGTTGATTGAGTTTGTACCTTCCTGGTTGTTAGCTAAGCTCACAATCCACTCACATAGTTCAGAAGAGAAGGACGCGAAGAAGATCTCGTGGATTTCCGTATATACATAGTGATCCAGCCACCTTTTCTCGGAAGTGGAGTTTTGTTTTCCTATGTCATGAACTTGTGAAACTTCTGATACCAACCACTCTTCAATTTCCTTCTTTGTGGGATTCCAGTGTTCTGACATCAGACATCCCTTAGGGATATTCCTATCCCAACAATGGAACCATTTGTTGGCTTGTTGGGCCATGACCCAGGTTTCCACACCCTAGGGATGTCTTGATGAAGTCTGGGAATTTTGCAAACCGATCTTGCATGCTTGCGCTGCTTCGTGCAGCTGTCTGACCTTCGCATAGATTTGTAAAGAGTGTGAAGAGGCACTATCTAGATCTTTTATCCTTACGATGTTATTATTATAGATATTAATTTTGTGGGCCCAATATTCTGATCAATCATTCAACATTCATAATAAGTGCGTGCAATCATAAACTATAAAGAGATGCATAAATATAACAGAAGCATAGACACAGAGTATTCCAAAATCAACTTATCTTTTATTAATCTGTTGTTCAGATACAATCGCAACTCTACCCTGGGCATTCAGCTGCAGTGTTCCACTCACACAGCTGTGGACTCTACCAGGCCTTTGCACACACAACTACAGAGCCTCTCCTTACTACTACAACCCAAGACTTGGACTTACAAACCCAGGGCAAATTCTTTATTCAAAAAGTCATCTTACTTAAGATCAAGACTAACAAAACTGGCTTCTACACTTAGAGCCTTGCTCTATTTATACATTCCCATGGTCCGCGAACCATGGGTAGGTCGACACATTCTACATTAAATTACAATATTTTAGGGCAGACAACCCTAGACTCTCATGCTCCGCACCTGCATTTTGCTGAGTATTTACATTACATTGACCAAAACTCAGCTTTAAGCCCCAAAACCTGCTATAGGGGGATTCGTTGCCCAACATAAACCGAGAAAACCAAACTAGGGCTTCAGAGGCCAAACAACCTCAACCCTCAATCAGCTGTTCCACCTCATGGTCAAACATAACTAACCATCACTAGATCAATATCCATCCAAGTTGTCTAGCGCTCTAAAGAATTTGTTCCAACCCGACTTTCAGGACTAGTAACTCAACCCACAATTGCCACCAAGCTCTAGAGATTTTGTCCAACCAAGGCTTCTAGGACTAGTAACTCAACCCACCAAGGGCTCTGGAGCATTTTTCCAACCAAGGCTTCTAGGACTAGTAACTCAACCCAAGTTGTTACAAGACTTCCAAAGTGTTTCTCAAACCAAGGCTCTAAGGACTAATAACTCAACCCACAACCATAAGGAACGTGAGCACCAACCAGAAGCAAACGTTAAAACCCACAACACCATTATTATCTTTGAAATGGAAAGGCTAGGTAAAACCACTATTAATCCAAACAATCCTCCATGCCAATTACATATCATAACCAAATAACCACATCCATATGCCATGCACATCATAAATAGCAAGAAAACCATACATGCAACTTGATACCTACAAAGAAATCCAGCTATAGTTGCTAATCATGTTGTCCCCTTGCTCTTTCCTACTTTTCCTTTGCCTTCTTGCTCCAAATCCCAAGTTAGCCACACTCCAAAATTTCTCCAAGAAAAATCTAAGTGTCCACGGAAACAAGAGAGAGAATAGAAGAGAGAGCTCTAAGCTAAAACTGACAGTATGTTATACTGACAAAATGTTGTGAACTGGTCCTCATAATCCTTTTTATCAATGACACCTCTATTTTTTCCATTTTACATTATTTTTCCTTCATTTTCCTCCTCACATGCAACTTTTGATCTTTCACCTTCCTTTTATCCTATTTTATATTATTTCATAAATAAAATACCGATAAATGACTCATTCATTTCCAAAGCCTTTGTCAATTTCTATAGCGATTAATTAATCACAAGTGATCTCTGTCACTATGTTTTTGGCCAACATTTAACTTGGAATATCTATCCCATGACCTTGGCTATTATTTTTCCTTTATTAACTTTATTACATGGAATTTTAACTAGGGTCTATTACAAACCCCTCCCCCTTAGGGGAACACCATCCTCGATGTTAAGTGACACCTACAACCAGCAAGACCACTGAAAGTAAAAGATACTACCCATGGAGCTTTATAAATTAGCTCATTACAGTATTTACAATAAAAAACTACTGAAAATCAAACAAACATGACAAAATTAGCAACATGACAACCATACCGATTATTGGAGCTTTATAACACAACTAATTGTGGTATTTACAATGACAAACATACATAACTATGTACATATACCAAAACTTCTTTTTCTCAAATGGAAAACAATCAAGGATACATAGCCCACATTTCATTAGCCATCTCCCATGTAGTTTCATCAGGCCCAAAGTGCTTCCACTGCACTTTAACCTATTCGATTGCTCGGTTCCAGACCATGAGAATCTTTCTCTTCAAAATGAATTAACGTTTTGGCTAGAATTCTCCTTTTGGTTGTGACTTGCAATACAGACCAGTCAATCACATGATCAACATCCTTAACATATTTCTTAAGTAATGGCACATGGAAAACATCATGGAATTTCACTATCGGAGGTCGTGCAAGTCGATAGGCATTGGTCCAATCCTCTCAAGGATCTCGAAAGGCCCACAATACCTAGATGCCAACTTCACACATGACCTAATCCTCAAGGAACTCTACTTAGGCTTGATGTGAAAATACGCATGTTCCCCAACCTGAAACTCCTTAAACACCTTGTTCTGGTCTGTATAAATTTCCTACGTGTCCTGTACTTCCTTTAGATTCTTCTTGATAACTTGCATTTCCTATTCCATCTCTACCAACATGTCTGGTCCAATCAACACCCTTTTCACTCGATCACTCCAACTGAGAGGAGTATTACAACTTTTCCCATAAAGTGCCTCAAACATTCTCATCCTCAATGACTCATGATAACCATTGTTGTATGCAAACTCAACTAGTGGAAGATACTCTTCCCACTTTCATTGTTGATGCATCACATACATTCTCAACATGTTCTCCATAATCTTGTTGACTCTCTCTGTTTTCCCATTTGTCTGTGGATGATAAGTTGTGTTGAAGGCCAAATTTGTACCCAATTATGAAAATAACTATTTCCATGACCTAGAAATGAACCTAGCATCCTTGTCTAATACAATATTCTTCGGTACACCATTCAACCTCAACACATCTCTAATGAAGACCTATGCTACATCATTAGTTGAATAAGTAGACTTCACTGGAATAAAGTGCGCTACCTTTTTCAACATGTCAACCACAACCATAATAGAATCATGTTGTCTATTTGTCCTCAACAAATCTGTAATGAAATCCATGGAAATTACCTCCCATTTCCACTCTGGAATTAGAATCAGTTGTAGTAAACCACTTGGATGCTTACACTCTACTTTTACTTGTTGACAATCCAAGAAGATAGCCACAAAATATGCCACTTCCCACTTCAAATTAGACCAATAATAGAACTTCTTCACCATTGTCAATGTATTCTAATATCTTGGGTGACCTGAATATGACTTAGTATGAGAATCCCTCAAGATAAGTTTTTTGAGCTCACTATTGTCCAACACATAGATCTTGTCCCTAAATTTGACCTCACCATCCGCTGTGACATGATAGTCCACATCGTGATCACTTCTATCCTACTATAACCTATGCCTAAGCTCCCTATAATTGTCAATCTGTCTCATAAGAACTCATAGTCACTATATGATTTACATCTACTCTTATACTAAGAGCATATGCAACCTTGTTTTCTTTCCCTTTAATGTACCTAATCTCAAAGTCAAAATCATTGAATGTGGTCAACCACCTAGCTTTCTTGGCATTCAGATTTATTTTTTCAAATAAGTATCTCAATCCACTGTGATCACTCATCAATACAAACCTCCTTCCAATAAGATACTGCATCCACATCTTCAATGCATGAATGATCGCTGCCATCTCATGATCATGTCTCACATAGTCCTGATCATGCTCATTCAGTTTCCTTGATTCATAGCACACTACCTATCCTTCCTACATCATGACTCCACCAAATCCTCTCGTGCAAGAATATGTAGACACCATGAACTCTTTTATGGGATCTGTGATTTTTAGAACTAGAGCATGCATCAACAACTACTTCAATTGCTCAAAACTACTTGCACATTCTTTTGTCCATTAAAATTTCTTACCTTTCCTTTGAAATGATGTAATAGGATAAGAAATCAATGATAATCTCCTAATCAACCTCCTATAATAACCCGCATATCCTAGGAATGATCTAACCTCATCCACATTCCTAGGAGCTACCCATTTTATGATAGCTTTTATCTTTTCTAGGGTCACTGTTATTCCTTCCTTGAAGACATCATACCCCAAGTAATGTACTTCTTTCTAAAAGAAATTAAATTTACTAAGCTTGACATACAACATATGCTCTCTTAGAAATATCAATACTACTGCTAAGTGTTCGACATGCTCTTCCTCATTCTTATAATATATCAATATATCATCAATGAATACAATAATAAACTTGTCAAGATAAGGACGCAATTACACTATTCGTTAAGCACATAAAATTAGTTGGAGAATATGCCAAACCGAAAGGAACTACAACAAACTCATAATGCCCATACCTGGTCCGAAAGGTAGTCTTGTAGATGTCCTCTTCTTTGATGCATACCTAATGATATCTTGATCTTAGATCAATATTTTAGAACACTGCTACTCCCTTCAGCTTGTCAAACAAATAATCAATCTTTGGAAACAAATACCTATTATTGATGGTTACCTTGTTCAACTGCTTGTAATCAATGCATAGTCTGAGAGTAACATCCTTCTTCTTTACAAACAGTACCGGTGCACCCCAAGGCAACACACTTGGCCTAATTTATCCCTTGTCAAGAATTTCCTTCAACTACAACTTCAATTCCACTAACTCTGATGTGATCATCCTATAAGGTGCCTTTGATGTTGGTGTTGCCCCTAGTACCAACTCAATATAAAATTCCACTTCCTTGTGAAGTGATAAATATGAAATATATGCAGGAAATACACCCTGAAATTGATGTAGAACTAGGTTCCTATTCAAGACTTCTACATCCTCTACATCCTACCTTTATCATTGGAAATATGTACTATAAATAACACACACCCTTTCCTATGACTGTGCTTTGCCTGCATAGCTGTAGCCATTCTAACTATTGTTTCCTTTTTCTTACCCTGCAATATTCTTTGTTTTCCATTGTCATCCAAGCATTCAATAGCCTTATCATAATAGTCCATATTATTCCTATTAAGATACAACCAATCCATACCCAATATCATATTGTATGATCCCAACAAAAGTACATTCAAATTTGTTGGTGTAGGCATACCATTCAGTTCAAATACACAAGCTCTTACACAATGATGAACTATTTTTTTTGTACCTGTAGCCAATTGAACTAACCAATATTCTTCATGTACTTATTTATTCAAACCACACTTATCCACCAGCTTAGGGTCAATATAGCTATAATTTGATTCAGGTTCAATTAAAATAAAAACAACTTAATTATAAAGCTTATCGTCCATCTTGATAACAGATTCTTGGTGATTTGTCTACCTATTATCCAACAATACATAAATATGAGGAATACTCTATCCAACATCCCCCACTTTCTATGCCTCTTGAGAACTGTAGATCTGTGGTTTTCCACCTTGACGCTATAGACAATCTCTCTAGCGATGATCCTTACCACAAGTTCAACACTGTAAATGCTTCCTTCCATCACCCTTGTTTTTCTCCTTAGATTGAAATCCCTATCCTCTGCTATATGAGTTTAACTTCTTAGGTAGCATTGCATTCTCTTTGTTACTTGCATCCTAAGGTCTTGTTTTCTTCTTATCCCATCTTCCTTTATTCTTATCATTATTTTTCCAATATTGTTGAATTTAAGACCTGACTTCGATTGTTTGTATCAATTCTTTAGCTTTATGATGGATCCCTCTAATGTCTAGGCTCATTGAGATGAACCCTATCTTTGAATGCTATTAATAACCCGTTGATAAATATTTGAATCTTCACTTTTTCCTCCTTAAGATAAGGCACATACCTCAATAAAACAAAGAATCTACTAGTGTACTCCTCATCAGTCATGGATCCGATCTTCACCTCATAGAATTATTTTTCCCTATCATCATAGTATCTCTTCAATAGATACTTCTTCTTGAAAAGTATCTCGAACTCACTCAAAGTCAACTCCTCTTCATGAATACCTCTGACATTATTTACATCTTCCCTCCAAATGTATGCTTTACCTTTAACAGTGAACATAATTATCATGGTGTAACACCCTCATCCCACATCTACCTAAGCAACCAGCCAACCGGGGTAAAAACGCGATGAGAAGCTACTATGATATGATATGACCTCCTAAGTCATTTTAAGGAAGTGGAACCGATGGAAACACACCATGCAAACATTCAACATTAGCATTAGGACCCTCAGGAACTAGCCCAACCTTTCTGCTAACTAGCCCTTGAGTCTTACTGATATTTTGGACTACTTGACCTCTGAACACTCTCATGTTATGGGCATGCCAACGTCCAAAAACCTCTAAACATTCTCACAAGCTTACAAGCTAGTGTAGAGGGACTATTTTTCTTAGTTATGTGCTAGTGTTCCTGGGATTGAAGCCACATTTTCAAGCCCACAACCATGGTCACTGCCCATAATTGAATGACACCTTCAAAAGAATAAGATACCATGGAAATAACAGTACTAATGAAATTACTTGAATAAGAGCTTCACTGGATGATCACTAGTCATGATAGGCATTTGATAAAAAATATCACGCATATGTAATCTACAGGTGTAAATAACATATCTTAGCATAGGTGTCTCATACTTATCTGAGATTCGCTATGAAGCATTGTTTCCTTATCACATTAGCTGCAATTTCATCCATTAGGTCATTGAAACATTGTTCATTCATTTACAGGTAGAGACATGGTGAGAGCCATACATAGCCACCATCATAATACATATTCATAACCAATATAATAACAACATAAATATCAAGGATACATTAGGCATAGAATACACATATAAAACTGTATAATATTCATGAAATAACGAAGATAAATAACCTCATATTAATGATGAAAAATCCAACCCAGTATCGGACTACCATGTTCCACCCAACCATAGAATGGTTGAGCCAAATCTCTCTTCAGTCATTCACACTTGTGCCATATTCCAAGCATGAATGTGGGATCTCATAAAACACATCAACCCAAAACCATCCAGGGCTTCCAGATGCCAACCAACTCAACCCATCAAATAATGATTCCAAATCACAGTCAGACATCAAAAAACCATCATCATATTAATCTCTTAGGGTTAGTACCTCAAACCACAACTTTTGTCGGGCTCCAGTGCATTTGTCCAACCAAGGCTCTAGGACTAGTAACTCAACCCACCAAGAGCTCTAGAGCATTTGTCCAACCAAGGCTATGGGATTAGTAACTCAACCCAAGTTGTTACAGGGCTCTAGAGAACTTGTCCAACCAAGGCTCCATGAACTAGTAACTCAACCCAAGCTAAGGAACATGAGAACCAACCAAAAAAAACAAACGAAATGAACCCACAATCTCCATGGCTATCTAGGAAATGGAAAGGCTAGGCAAATCCACTATCAATCCTAGCCATCCTCCATGCCAATGATGTTAGAAAAATATATATTACAAAGCAATGGAACATATAAAATATTGCAGAAATATAAAAATAGAAAATTCATAAAACAAGAGAGACACGAATATACGTGGTTCACCCAATTTGGGCTATATCCACAGAGAAACAACCAGTCCTTCCTTTTATATTATCCAACAAAATGAATAGATACAATCTACATCAGATCCGATGTAATTCCCTCTTCACTCTCACACAATCTCCTCTCTCTTTCTTGCTCAGAATACACATCTACATAGCTGCAATACAATTCCCTCATATATAGCAAGGGGTTTCCTTCTAGGGAAACAAACCCTAAATTAAACATAACTTCTACCGTTAGATTTCCTCCTAATGAACAACCCAGATTGACTACAAAATTACAACATTTTATAAGGCAATTTTACATCTACTTTTAGCTTTTTTGGGGGGCGCCTTTAAAGAATCATCATCACCCCCCCTAGACCCCCCTGGTGGCATGCATAAATGGGTGGCATTGCCGCCCCATTACGAATTGGGGTCCAATGCGATAAATTGTTTGAATAAAGAAGGTAATCATGCTCCACACGCAATAATCTCCCACTTGGAGACTGATTATAGCAACTCCACCGCTGCTTCATTTGTTGGACAATGACTCCACTTTGGACTGGGTTGTTTCTCGTCTTCATCATCATACTTAAAGACTAATTGAAACTGAGTAGAATCTTAGTTTCTCCTTGGTTACAACTTTTGTTAACATATCTAGATGACTCTGGCTAGTGTGTATCTTTTCCAGCTTCAACTATCCATCTTCCAACACTGACCATATTAAATGGTACTTGAGTTGTATATGTTTAGCCTTGGAATGAAATGCATAGTTATTTGAAAGATGTATGGAACTCTGGTTGTCACTGTATAACCTGCCCAACTCCTTCTTCTTACCCAATTCATCCATAAACCTTTGTAACCAAATAATTACTTTACTAGCCTCTATAGTAGCAACATACTATGCTTCCATCATTAAGAGTGCAACAACACTTTACAGCTTTGAAACCCAACTGACAGTTGTTCCACCTACAATAAACATATACCCCGTGGTGCTCCTCCTGTTATCTCTATCACCTGCCATATCTGCATCAACATATCCCTGTAAAGAAAGGTTTGAACCACCAAAGCGTAATGCTTGATTTATGGTACCTCTCAAATACTTGAGAATCCACTTCACCACCATCCAATGTTATTTTCATGGATTTTTCATGTACCTGCTTACAACTCCCACTACATGTGAAATATCATGCCTTGTGTAGACCACTGCATACATTAAGCTTCCAATTTCTGATATATGGTACTTTATACATATAATCCATTTCTTCCTAAGTCTTGGGACACACCTCCTTACATAGTTTGAAATGGCTAGCCAAAGGTATACTAACTGGTTTTGCATTTTGCATATTAAATCTTTTCAACACCTTTTGTATGTACTCACTCTGAGACAATGTTAATTTTCAATTCTTTCTATCTATAGTTATTCTCATACCAACGATTTGTTTTATAGCACCCAAATCCTTCATTGCAACTGAGTTTTCTAATTTTCTTTTGAGCACATTTATTTCCTGCATGTTAGAACATGCAACAAGCATGTCATATACATACAATAACAATATAATATAACTTCCATCATTTTTCCTTTTGAGATAAACACAATTATCCGAGTGACATCTAGTATAACTTTGTTCGAACATAAACCTATCAAATTTTAGATACCACTACCTTGGAGCCTATTTTAAGCCATACAAGCTCTTCTTCAACTTGCACACTAGTTTCTCCTCCCCTTTGACCTCATATCCTTGTGGTTGCTGCATATATATCTCTTCCTCCAAATCCCCATGGAGAAAGGTTGTATTTACATCTAACTACTCAATATTCAAATCTTTAGCTACTACTAGACTTAAAATAGTTCTAATTAAAGTCATTTTAATAACAGGAGAAAATATATCATCAAAGTCTATACCATTTTTTCTGCAAACCCCTTCACCACAAATCTATCTTTATACCTTTTTCTACCTCCAGCTTCTTCCTTCAACCTGTAAACCCATTTATTCTGCAATGTTTTTTTACCTACAAGCAACTTGATTAAGTCCCAAGTCTAGCTATGTACTAAGGTGTCCATCTGTTCTTTCATGGCTTGCTCCCACTTCTTCTTGGTTTCTACCTACACTGCTTCTTCATAACATTATAGTTCACCAGAACCAGTCAATAATACATAATATAATGAAGGGGAGTATCATTTAGGGGGTCTACTTACCCTGGTAGATCTTCTAATACCACTTTTAGGTGTTTTAGGTGCTTCTTGTTGTTGTTGTTGTTGTTGTTGTTGTTGTTGTTATGGTTGTTGATCATTATGATTTTTAGGCACCTTCACTTTTTCTATGATCTCATCAAGCACTGTGTATTCTCTGTTTTATTTTCCCTGTTTCTTTTCCTGCATCTAATCCTTATACAAAACCTTTTCATTGAATATGAAATCTCTTCTCTAAATGATTTTGGGTTTTTCATAATCATAAAAGTGATAACCAAAAGCATTAACACCATATCCAATAAAGGTACATTTCTTTGATTTTTCCTCAAGCTTTTTTCTAATTTCTTTAGCAATGTGGACAAAGGCTTCTCAACCAAAAGTATTTAAAAAAGTGTAGTTTACCCTTTTACCTATCCATGCCTCCTCTAGAATACCACCATCCAAAGAACTTGAAGGCCCTCTTTTTATTAGATAAACAATAGTATCTACAACATCAGCCCAAAAGTGTAAAGGCAATCCTGCATGAAACCTCATGCACCTTGCACACTCCATGATTGTCCTGTTCATCCTTTATGACACACCATTTTCTTATGGTGTTTTGGGAACTGTCTTCTCTCTGCGAATTCCATTCTCTAAACATTACCTATCAAACTCTTTGTTGCAATATTCACCTCCATTGTCTGATTTGAGACACTTCAACCTTTTTCATTTCTCATTTTCAACCAAAGCTTTCCATTTCTTGAAACTATCAAATAAATCAAATTTATTTCAATTACAATAAATAAAGGTTTTTCTGGTTGTTGTTACCAATCTAGGAAACTCTCCTAGGTTGTAGCTCAGAGATGCCTGGTAACATATAATTTTCAATATTGTTCTAGGAACTATTGGAATAGATGATGGTTTGGTTCAAGCCAAATAACCACTTCAAATCTGTTTTCACTCCAGACATGCATGAACACCCTCAGCCTACAAGGCTTTAGATCACTAATGATCAATAATTTGCAGATTAAGTGAATGAATAAAGAATACTAACCACACCAACAGATGCATACATACATATGACGGCCAGTTGCAGCCAACAAATGAAACTTGTAAATCTAATCTATCTAAACGGAGATAAGATGACAGTTATCTAGCATTAGATATAGAAGAAACATAGATGACCTATTCAATAGCCAATCCAATTCACCAATGCAGAGACAAGATGATAGTTATCTAGCATTAGGCATAGGAGAAAGCATGAATAAACCATTCCAGGTGCAAGTTTAGAACAGGAGGGGAAACGGACATCAAGAATGTAACAACAAAAGAAGCTTGTATTGCTGAAAATGAAGATGAGACACTACAAGGAACAAAATATCTACAGTCTCCAGAAGTTGAACCCTGATTATATCTTGCTTTCAACTATTTATAGTTTATTTTTACAATGATCCTTAGCCGTTTAGGGCTGGAAATGTCTTAATCGACCACCTATTGCCATTAACTATCTGATTGTGTTCCAAGACACATTTTACTTTCCATCACAAAAACATTAATCAATTCTGGTACTGTGTTGCCCTGTTAGGTGGTTGGCTTGATTATGGCAGTGGAGCTCCATGACTATTTAATTTTCTTACTGGATCGTGCTATGTCCCTCTTTCTTTGGCCATGCTTTCTGTTAATTCAGCTTAGGGGTCTTTCTGTCATCATACTGAGAGAGTCGACCACCTTTGCCTTCGGGTAACAAATAGGGAGTGGAGTATGAGGTGCATGGGTGGACAGACATGCCAAATCGGATGGAAAAATAAGTGATAGAGAGGTGGAGGATGATTGGGAGCAGTCATGAATGGGGGCTGTTGATTTGAGGGGAGTGCATGGTGGAGATCATGTGTAGGAGGCTTGAGGCCGTGGTGGGACCGGAACATGTCTAGTTCGTTAGATCTTAGGTGAGCATATTGAATGGTTATCAAGTGGAGGAGGTCCAATGACGATAACACCTAGGGGTGGTTTGGCTTGGGCAGTTATGGCTTCTATTGGAAGGGAATTGGGCAGTAAGTGGTAGATGGTGGAGTTTGCAAGATTCCATTCAGCAGATGACACATCACACCGGATGAAAGAGAAAAACCGCCTTCATTGGGAAAGTACTCTTCTTGCTAGTTTCCCGTGTGATATAAGCGATAGACTTTAGATGTGCTTAGGGTGATTTGACAGCAGGGAATGATCGGGCAAGTTCCATTGATCGGGTGAGACATGGGCCATTGGATCAACGGTGGAAAAATCAATGGTGACAGGACATGGTGGTACGATATGTCCTTGGGAAATGTGTGGAGGGCGTGTATGAGTGGAAAAGTAAGGTTTTTCGAGGTTTTTGGGTTAATTTATTTAGGCTTAAGGAAAAAAGAGGGTCTCGTGGGGATGTGAGGGTTGGGTTAGGAAATGAGTGGAATAGAAGGTAAGTCGAAGGGTGAGGAAAGTGGTTTTATGGCCCATGTGGGGCCCTATCTGGGACATCAAAGCAGATCATCTCCCTCCTTTAGCCTCCAATATGGCAACATTGCACTTCAGAGCTAACACTGGCTCCCTCTCGGGGTGAAAGCCTCCCTGTGAGGTTTCAAGAACTATAGACCATTGCCTTTCTAGTAAACAATAAGATTAAATCTACTACATAGTGTTCCATTGGGCATGGAGTCTAACTAATATGAAATAAACTGAAAAACATATTTACAATGCCAAGGCTTTAAATCCTTAAAGAAATAAGGTTCCAAAAACCGCCCATTGACTGGGCCATAAAAAACATCTTCCCCCTCTAAATTTTGCTAAATGAAAGTGTTGTTCATCTGACCCTGAGTAATGACAAACAATCCTGCCCATAAGGCATCAAATTTACCATGGTTTCCCTTCTTTTCCTTCAATGCATCCCATTTGAGAACCCAGTCACCAACCTAAAAATTGTCCATCTTTGCTTTTTTATCAAAGACCTCCTTGATCTTCTTTTGATGCATTACTGACTTCTTAATCAGTTGATCTCTAATCTAGTGAACTTCAACTAAGTCACTCATCCTCCTTGCCATGTAACTTTCCTCATCATGTTCCTCTCGCAAGAATTTGGCCATAGAGAGGGTCAATTGGATTGGAAAAACAACCTCAGTACCATAAACCAGCTTGAGTGGAGAGTTCCCAATGGATTTCTTGGTGGTAACTCTGTCAGCCCACAATGCAAACTTCAGCTTGGAATCCCAGTTCCATTTGTTGTCCTCCAGTAGCTTTTTGATTATCCTTACTAGGCTTTTATTGGATGATTCTTCCAGGACATTGCCTTGAGGATAATATGAGGTAGAATGCACTAATTTAATGCCCACTGATTCACACAGGTCCATCAATTCCTTTGCTCTGAAAGCTGCTACATTATTAGTAACTAGTTTGGTTGTTAAGAACTTCATGACAACCTGGTGATTAGCCTTCTTAGTGGGTATGGCCTCAATCCATTTGGTAAAATAGTTAGTGGCTACTAAGATCCATCGGTGCTAGCCATTGGAATGTGGATTAATCTCCCTTATGAAATCTAAATCCCACTGCTGGAAGGGACCATTAGTGTGTAGTGGCTTTAGGGGAAACGATTTGAATTGTTGTCTTCCTGCAAACCTCTGGCATTTTTCAGAAGACTTCACAAATGAAAATACATCAAAGAATAGAGTAGGCCAATAACACCCAACCCTTAGGATCTTGTGGGCTATGGTTTTCCAATAATAATGCCCTCCACAGTTGCTGGAATGAAACTGGTGCATGACTTCCACAGATTGTTCCTTGTCTAGGCATTTCAAGAGGATTCCAGATGGATCCTTCCAATAAAGAAATTTCTTATTAATACAGAACTTGGATGATCTAAGCTTGATGGTCCTGGCCTGACTTGAGCTAAGCCCTGGAGGGACTTCTAGCTTTAACACGAAATGAGCTATACTAGAATACCACTCACAAGTAACCAAATTCTCAGCCAATGACTGGTTCTGCCCTTGTTCTTCTATTGCCTCCTCCGCCTCTTCAACACCTGACTCTGCACCTATGCAATTTATGTCCAACAGACTGCAATTTTCCTCAGCCATAAGCTGAGCCAGGCTTTGGCCTTTGACTAGCTTGGTGGGCTTTACCTCTATGCTAAACTCTATGAGTTTTGCCCTTCTTCCATCAACATCTGGCTGTGTTAGGACATCCTTTACTGAAGCTGAAGGTACATAGGCAACCACTTTTGAGTGCAGAATGTAAATTCAGAATGCCTTTAAAGACTTTATGAGAGCACAGGCCTGATTTTCAATGAGGTCATACCTTAATTCAACATCTCTAAAGTTTTGCTGAAGAAGGCCACTGGGTCTGCTATACATTCATCATTTTTCTGCAACAACAATGCTGCAAGTGTATCATAAGAAGCAAAAGGGAAAATATAAAATTCCTTGGTGTATTCTGGGCTGACTAAGGTTGGAGCCTCCATGATAGCTCTTTTGATGGCTTCGAAAGATCTTCTTGTAGCCTCTGTCCATTTTATCTCTGATCCCTTGTTTAGTATGGAAGTGATGTGCTTCACCAGTTCTGCAAAATTTGGAATAAACCTCCTCACAAAGTTAATCTTGCTCCAAAAAAATTGAATGTCCTTTTTTGACCTTGGGATGGACAATGTCTGTATTGCTTGAACCATTTCTGGATAAATCTTGACACCTGCAGCAGAAACAATATGTCCCAAAAGTTTGCCTTCTTCTAGAGCAAACTGTGACTTCTTGGGATATACTGAAATTCCAAACCTTCTGCACTTAAGGAACACCTTCCTGAAATCCTGTAAATGATCGTTGTGACTACTAGAGAAAACTATTATGTCATCAAGGTAAATAAGGACAAACTTGTCTTATTCTCCCACAAAAGCTATGTCCATGGCCCTTTGAAAAGTAGCCCCAGCATTCATTAGTCCAAAAGGCATCTTGGAGTACATGAAAGTGCCCCAAGGAGTAGTTAAGGTAGTCTTCTATTGATCCTATGGGTGTACAACAACCTAATTGTAACCTCAGAAACCATCTAAGAAAGACATGGCCCTAGCCCCTGAAATTTTTTGTAGAAAATGTTCCATCTTGGGTAGGGGGTAAGTGTCTTTCTTAGAGTACTTGTGCATATTTCTGAAGTCAACACAAATCATGACTTCTCCAATTTTCTTTCTTACTACCACCAACTTAGCTATCCATTTTGAAGACCTTAGGGGAACTATGATCTTGGCAGCCAACAACTTAATTTCTTTTTAAATCAAAGGTAGTAACAGAGGGCTGATAGGTCTCAGTGTTTGCTTAAAAGGGATGGTGTCTTTCTTTAGTGGAATCTTATGCTGGATGATGTTTTTGTCATAAGTCTTGAGGTCATTGTATTCCCAGGCAAAGACATCATCAAATTTCTTCATCAGGTTGCAATATTGAGAACTTTGGGTAGCAGATAAATGGGTGGACAGATTTACGTTCTTTGGGTGATTTGGGCTCCCTATATTATGACTATGGATTGCAGGCTCATCCTTTTTCTGGGAAGACTTATAGGGTACATCATTATGATCAAACAATTTCTCTAGAGGCACCAACCCTTTGGGTATATGCTTACTAGGCAGTTGTACGATGTTGTCTTGACCAATTTTGTTTCTCAGCTGGAACTGATGGCATTCCTCCATGGCTTCATTCTCTTGATCAATTTGCATTTTAGAGAACTCATCAATGACTTGGAGAAACCTATTGACTTCGTCGTAATCTTCAAAGAATTTCCAATACTTGACATTATCAGGCAATGACGGTCTATATTTTACTTGGACTTCATAAGTCAATCCAGGGGGTAAAGGAGGAACAAACATACCAGCAGACATACTGAGGGAATCATCAAGCTAATTATTAGCCCTAGGGATCTATGAAATACTAAAGCTATTGAATGAATCCTTGAGCTTCCATACCTCATCTCTGTATGCTTTCAGCCTAGGGTGCCTCGTCTGGAATGTCTGATTCACCTGTTGAATAATAAGGTCTACATCTCCAAACACCTTTAGATGTTTGATGCCCATTTCTTTAGCAGCGTTCAAGCCTAAGATCAAGGCCTCATATTCTGCTATATTATTTGTGACCAGAAAAGTCAGCTTGAACAATAAATGTATGCATTCTTGTGTGGGAGATATCAGAACTACACCCACTCTTGCAGCTTCCCTAGAGCAAGCTCCATCAAAGAAAATGTCCCAAATTTGCGGGCCTTCTTCCTCTGTGACCTGACAAATAGGCTTCCTGAGCTGCATGGAGGCCAACTGGGATTCTTCTATTTAGAGAATACAAGCTCCAAAATCAGCATCAACAACATAGATGGGATGATTAGTGGGATGATTCTAATCACTGATAATATAAGCTAATTGAGCTTCCTTGTATAATCTCCTACTCTCACCTTCAAAAGCTGGGACAGTAGCATAGGATAGGTCATTTTGTAACATTCCACCCAATCTTTTGATCCATCCCCTGGAAAGAAGCATGCCAAACTTAGGGGGAACATCTACTACCACAATATCCATTATCATGCTCTTCATAGGTAGCTGAGACAGGGTGATGGCTAGGTCCTTGATTAACCCCAAGCATTTCACCTTCTTAGAGTCAAAAGAAAACAAGTCATGATAAGGCCTAGTGATGTCAAGGCCCAACTCATCCATGACAACCTTGGGCATTAGATTATGGTTGGCACCTATGTCTAGCAGATAGTTGTGAAGGATTTTGTCATGAATAGTTAAGGAGACATAGAATGATGGGGAATTGTCATAAGAAGGTTCAGTCATTGGGCTAAGAATGATTGTAGGTTTTTCATCTTGTAAATTCACATAGTCGTTGGATGCTTGAGTGGCCTTAAGCTGAAGGGCGTCAAGGATGGGTCTCTTAAAGGATTCATCCTTCACTAGTTCCTCTAGAGGTATAGATATTTTTAGTTTTTGGATTTCTGATTCAAAACTGAAAGGAGAAGGGAACTTGTCAGGACCTCTTACCTCTTAAGCTGGAGCTTTGAGAATGATGGGATCAGCTACTCGTCATTTTTTCCTATTACTTTGTTGCATTGCAAGGAGAGCAGCTCTTTGAACAAGGGTTTCCTTGGCACTGTTCATATTCAACCTCAGATTATATCTTTGCTGATCTTCGGTTTGTAGAACAACCCCACCATCCCATTCTTGGCTGGTCTAGTCCTTAAATAACGAATCTTCATAGGCAACCAAGGTCAAGAAGGAAGCACTGCCTTTGTCTTCTATGCAATGGATCTCATCATCTTCATCAAATTGTTCCTCTTCCATGACTAGATTCTAGAAAGGGGTCTTCACCCTTTGGTCTTCATTGGCCTCTTTGTTCCTTTGCATAATATGGAACTGCTCATTGGCTCTTCTATATGGATTGGGTTTTCTAGGAGCAAAGGTATTAGGGCATCTTCCTTTCCTTGGGTACTGCTCAACCTTTAATTTGGAGATTTCAGAGGGTAATGACTCCATCATCTTGGTCATTTTATCTATCTTGGGGTCTGAAGACGAAGAAGAATCACCCCTCTGTCTCCTTCAATCAACATGTCCCTTGAGTTTCTCTGCAGCCATGATGTTGGACTCTACCTCTAAGGCTGCATCTTGTAGTTCAGCCAAAGAATTACATCTTCTCTCCCTCAATAGTAGGCAAAAGTTAGAATCAAAGGAATTGTGATAGGTGAGCTTAGCAAAGGTAGGGGTGGGTTTCACTTCAGCTGGTATTTTGCTATACATGTGGTTAAACCTTTTATTGAAATCAGAAAGTGACTCCCAATTTTCCCTTTTTAGCTTCCAAAACTTAATATGATAGTAGAGCATATCTTTCTTATCCCCCCAATGCTTTAGGAATACATCATCTAATGCCTTGATATATGTTATAGATCTAGGTGTCAATTCTCTGAACCATTTTCTGGCCTCCCCATCTAGGCTTTGGACAAATACTCTCATCCACACATCATCTTCACTAATGTCTAGATTATCGGCATAGCTATAAAGTCACTCAAGATGTTCTTCAGCAGTAACCCCGTCAGTCCCAGTGAACTTAGGCATGTATTTATGATATTCTCCAGTAGGCATGGCATTCAAAGGAGTGGGCAGTACTAGAGGTCCATACATAGCAGCTATGATTCTTTCCATTTTGGTGAGTGCTTGTGGACCTGCCATGGCTATGGTGGATGGAAGAGTACTGGCAGTCTGAATGATAGAAAGCTGAGGAGCGATTGACATGACTAAAGGAGTATGATGGGTAGGGCATGGGGTTTCTTTCAGGCTTAAGCAAGAGGAGAACCTAAATAATAAGGAGCTTTATGAATCTCTAAAAGTTTTTCTTCACTGTTAGTTTCAAAGGCTATACTCTCAGTGTGTACTCGTTCTATTACAAGCCTTTCTTGGAGAGATATAGAGGATTGTTTATATTTACCTGATTCTGATGCTCCCTTTTGTGATACCTTTCTTTCCTTGATGATCATTTCAAGGTCAGGTACTGGGTCAGCTGGTGAATTCTGAGGATTTCTTCGAGTATGCCTCACAAACTGAGCTAGAACTATGATGTGGAGTCGCTAAAAGATTTGGCCTCTAGTAGAGTCGCCAGATAGATGATTACAGCCAAACATTTGTCCATACTTTGTCTATCATCAAAGTTGGATCTGTGTCATCTCCCAGGGAAGCTGAGCTTCAATCTCCTCTCCCCGGAAACATCGCCAATTATGTTATCAATCCAGGAAACTCTCCTAGGTTGTAGCTCGGAGATGCCTGGTAACATATAATTTTCAATATTGTTCTAGGAACTATTGGAATAGATGATGGTTTGGTTCAAGCCAGATAACCACTTCAACTTTGTTTTCACTCCAGACATGCATGAACACCCTCAGCCTACAAGGCTTTAGACCACTAATTCTCAATAATTTGCAAATTAAGTGAATGAATGAAGAATACTAACCACACCAGCAGATGCATACATACATATGATGGCTAGCTACAACCAGTGAATGAAACTTGAAAATCGAATCTATCTAAACATATATAAGATGATAGTTATCTAGCGTTATATACATAAGAAACATAGATGAACTATTTAATAGCCGATCCAATTCACGAATGTAGAGATAAGATGATAGTTAACTAGCATTAGACATAGGAGAAAGCATGAATAAACCAATCTAGGTGCAAGTTTAGAACAGGAGGGGAAATGGACATCGAGCATGTAATAGAAAAAGAAGCTTGTATTACTGAAAATGAAGATGAGACGCTGCAAGGAACATAATATCTATAGTCTCTAGAAGTTGAACCCTGATTACATCTTGCTTTCAGCTATTTATAGTTTATTTTTACAATGATCCTTAGACATTTAGGGCTGGAGATGTCTTAATTGACCACCTATTGTCATTAACTGTCATATTGCATTCTAGGATGTGATTTCCTTTCCATCATGAAAACATTAATCAATTCTAGTACTGCACTACCCTGTTAACTGGTTGGCTTGATTATGGAAATGGAGCTCCATGACTATTTAATTCACTTACTGGATCGTGCTATGTACTTCTTTCTTTGGCCATGCTTTTTGTTAATTCAGTTAAGGGGTCTGACTGTCATCAGACTGATAGAGTCGACCACCTTCCCCTTCGGGTAACAAACAGGGAGTGGAGTATGAGGCGCATGGGTGGACGGATGTGCCAAATTAGACAAACAGAGAAGTGACAGAGAGATGGAGGACGATTAGGAGCGGTCATGAATAGGGACCATAGGGTCGAGGGGAATGCATGGTGGAGATTATGTACAGGAGGCTTGAGGTCGTGGTGGGAGCAGAACATGTCTGGGCCATTAGAGCTTAGGTGAGTAGATCGGACGATTATCAGGTGGAGGAGGTGCACGGTCGATAACACCCGTGGGTGGTTTGGCTCAGGTAGTTATGGCTTCTATCGTAAGAACATCAGGCGGTAAATGGTAAATGGTGGAGTCCGCGCAATTTCATTCAGAAAATGACACACCACAACAGAAGAGAGAGAAAAACTGCCTTCTTCGGGTGGGTACTCTTCTTGCTAGTTTCCCATGTGATATGAGCGATAGCCATCAGATCTGGTGGGGGTGGTCTGACAATGAGGAACAATCAGGCAGGTTCCATTGATCGGGTGAGACATGGGCCATTAGATCAGCGTGTGAAAAATCAATGGCGAGAGGACATGGTGGTACGGTATGTCCTTGAGAAATATATGGAGGGCGCATATGAGTGGAAAAGTAAGGTTTTTCGGGGTTTTTGGGTTAATTTATTTAGGCTTAAGGCGAAAACAGGGTCCCGTGGGGATGTGAGGGTTGGGTTAGGAAATGAGTGGAATAGAAGGTAAGTGGAATGGTGAGGAAAGTCGGTTGATGGCTCATGTGGGGCCCTATCCAGGACATCAAAGCAAATCATCTCCCTCTAGCCTCCAATATGGCAACGTTGTACTTCAGAGCTAACAGTTGCATCATCAATAAAAGTAACATAATAAGAAAATCCAATGAGAGATGATACCTGTGCAGGTCCCCATAGATCTGTATCCACAAGCTCTAAGTTTTCACTCTTCGTTTCTTTCCCAACTCTGAGGAATCTGATTCCCTTCTGTTTTCCATAAACACAATTCTCACAAAATTCCAAATCAACATGCTTCAAAACTGGCAACAAATTTCTTGTGTGAGGAATCTGCATCCCCTTCTCACTTATGTGCTCGAGCCTATGATGCCACAATGTTGTATCTTCTCCTATAGAGGTTAAAGCATTAACATAATTATAAATACCATTCCATAAATACAATGTACCAACCTTTTATCCTTTTGCTATTACCAAGGCTCCTTTTGTGACCTTCCAGGTTTTATCTGTAAAAGTGCTTACACAACCTTCACCTCCCAACTTCCGTGTTGAAATTAGATTTTTCTTTAGATTTGTAACATGCCTTACCTCCTTCAACAACTATTGATTTCCATTATGTTGTTTTTTGAAAACTGTACCCATTCCAATGCTTTTACAGGGTTTATCATCACCCAATCGAACATGTCCAAAATCTCCTTGAACATAATCATGAAAATGTTTCCTATCATGTGTGGCATGGAATGAGGCCCCTAAATCTACAACCCAGGCATCAATACTATTTTCTAATGATAAAATCAAAGCATCTTACAACACATCACCTATCACATTTGCTTCATGATTTTTTTCTTTCTACGTGTCTCCTTCTTTTCCCTTCTAACACTTGCAGCCTTTCTTCATGTGTCCTTTCTTCCCAAATTTCTAATGCATTATCCCCGATTTTGAATTGGATCTGCCCTTCGTTGACTTACTATGATATCCTAGGCCCTTTCCTCTTTCCATTTATCTTCCCCTAGTCTCTGTAGTCAAAGCATTACCAGATTTATCATCAGAGCTTTTCCGTTGCATTTCCTCGCTAAGGATTGCACCGACAACATCATAAAACCTTAAAGTACTAGATCTAGAGACAAAGTTACTAATGGCCATAACTAAACCATTCCAACTTTCTAGAAATGAGCACAAAAATAATAGATCCCTAACTTCATCATCAAAAGTTACCCCTACAGAACTTAATTGGTTGGTAATTATATTAAATTCATTTAAATGATCAACAACAGAACCACCTTCTGAAATATTCATATTAAATGAAAGCTTCATAAGAAATAATTCATTCAAGGCTGAGGGTTTTTCATATAGTTTGGAAAATGTCAACATTAAACCCTCTGTTGTCATTTTCTTTGAAATATTGAAGGCTATTGATGCCACTAGGCACAACTGTATTGTTCCAAGTGCTTTTCTGTCGAGAGTATCCCATTCTATGTCTGTCATACTCGTCGGGTTCTTTGTCTTTCCACTTAATGGTAGGTACAGATCTTTCTGGTAAAAATAATCTTCTATCTGCATCTTCCACAACTGGTAGTTTTGGCCGTTAATTTCTTCGACCCTAAACCTACCATCTTCGACCATTTTTCCCACTCGAACCAGGAACCCTTCTCTCCTGCAAGTTTATCAGCTAAATAGACCTTCAGCTTTGATACTAGTTGTTAGAAAATTATATATTATAGAGAAATGTAACACATAAAATATTGCAGAAATATAAACACAAAAAATGCATAAAACAAGAGAGATACATATATACGCGGTTCACCCATTTTGGGCTACGTCCATGGAGAAACAACCAGTCCTTCCTTTTATATTATCCAGCAAAATGAATAGATACAACCTACATCAAATCCGTTGTAATTCCCTCTTCACTCTCACATAATCTCCTCTCTCTTTCTCGCTCAGAATACACATCTACATAGGCGCAATATAATTCCTTCATATATAGCGAGGGGTTGCCTTCTAGGGAAAAAATCCATAAACTAAACATAACTTCTACCATCATATTTCTGCCTAATGAACGACTCATATGGACTATGAAATTAAAACATTTTACAAGGAAAGTTTACATCTATTTTTAGCTTCGGGGGCACTACCTCCAATCCCTGGCCGGGGCGGGGGGCTCTAAAGAATCGTCGTCGCCCCCACTGGATCCCCCTAATGGTGTGCATAAATGGGCGGTGTTTTCGCCCCATTATGAACTGGAGTCCAATGCGGTGATACCTTTGAATAAAGAAGATAATTAGGCTCCACACCAACAAATCATAGATCATGACCATTAAACCACATGCATATGCCATGGATGCCAAAACTAGTGAGGAAAACATACATGCAACTTGGTACCTGGAAGTGAAACCCATTGTAGTTGTTCATCCTGATGTTCAATTGTGCTTTCCTGTTCTTCCTTTTCCTTCTTGCTCCAAAAATACAAATATGTCACATCTCCAATAGCGCTACAAGAAAACTCTATGTTTCCAAGAGTATGAGAGAGAGAAGAGAGAGAGAGCTCCAAAACTGAACTGACATAAGCTTACCCATTGATCGTCATAAGCCTTTTTATTAATGAGGCCTCTATTTTCTTCATTTTCCATTATTTTCCTTCATTTTCCTCCTCACATGCCACCTGTGACCTTTCACCTCCCTTTTCTCCTAATTTCCATTATTTTCATAAATAAAATTCCAATTAATGCCTCATGCCTTTCCAAATCCTTTGCCATTTCCTTTTTCAATTTCCTCAGCCATAATAAACCGAATGAACACCCACTAGGATGTTTTACCGACCATTAAGTTTGGAATACATGTTCCATGACCTTGCTCTTATATATTTTTACATGGATTTTTAACTAGGGCTATTACAGAACCCTCCACCTTGGGGGAACACCATCCTTGATGTTCAATGACACCTATAACCAACAAGACTGCTGAAAACAAAACATACTGCCCATGGAGTTTTATAACATAGCTAGTTGTAGTATTTACAATGACATTCTGCTGAAAACATGATAGACATAATATTTAATAGATATTTATAACACAACTCGTTATAGTATTTACAATCCACATATACTTATACACCCTTCCTTCACCTAACAATTAACCATACCTTCTATGGAGTTTTATAAATCTAGATCGATACAATATTTATAATAATACAAACATATACACATATGCGCATTTGGTCAACCAACAAATAAAAGGATATGATGTGTGTATCCACAAATAAGGTAATCCAAGGGCTCATACCTCCACCCTCAAAGTATTATTAGGATTCACCTACTTCTCATGAATTCAAAAATCCACTACAAAGCCAAATATGCATCCAATGTCGAATGCTACAATCCTGTGCCATTTTTCCTCTCAATGAACAATTACTAACTCATTATTCCAGGGAACGCTCCCAATGTGCATTTGATTACATCTGGAATTGCAAATTACCAAAACAAATCCATCACCAACCTTCTCTTCCCTGCTACACAGTCCCTCAATAAATATGGTCACCCCCTTACGTGTAGTCACACACCTTCCAAATTCTGCAGGCACCCCCATCCCGGGAAGTCCATCCCTTGGCAAGGATTCCTCACATCAGAAGATACAAAAAACAAGGCATATCCTGCCTTAAATCCATCATACCAGTCATAGCATTCTCATGGAAATAAATGGACACTATTGGGTCCTAGTGTCCCACAATGGCTCTCCTCATGAATACTCTACTAACATATTGTTGCAATTTCCAATTCCTTTTGTTGTTTCAAATTCTTGAAGTCAAGTTCAACCACCTAATCGGGCATTTCTGTGCTTCCTGTACCAAGCACATAACTTCCATTAGATTCAAAATAAATTGAAATAAATTCACATCATGCATCATTGGTTGCTCGTCAACATTGTACACTATCAATTATGTTAGCTTCCTATCACAACAAGTCAAACTAGCATTTTTGACCAAGTCATCATGTATAAACATATCACATCAGGTTAGCTAAAAACACAACCATCATAGCTCAACATCATAAATCACATGTAACCATCATAAACCAGAATCATAGCTAACATTTAATCATCATAGAGCATAATCATAAATCACATGCATAACAAAACTTAAATAAAATATTGATACTTATCCTTTAATCAGTCCTAAGCTTCCACTTTTTTCCTCATTCCGTATGTACTCCAGATTAGTTGCCACACTTGAAAAACACCTAGTTCCTTCTCCTCAACCATGTGCACATACACAGAGTGTGCATCACACACATACAACCACACACAACATACAACACCATGCAATACATGCTTCTACACTTGACATAGAACACATACACCTACACCTAGTGTACAACATAACACAATACATATGCCTACATTTGATGTACACCACAATGCAATACATAGACCTACACCTAATGTACAACACAACATAATACATACATACACCTACACCTGGTGTACGACACATCACATATACATACATAGAGTACCACACAATGAATACACATGTCATGATACCACGACTAGATAATGCACATACATAGTTCCGCATGCCCACAACACAACATGTATGATATGTGCAAAATATCGCACGTACACCAGTACCATATGTACAACACGTACATAGTACCATCTGTACAAAGCACCACATGCACAATGTGTGAACAAAATCAAATGTACATGGCACCACCTGCACAACGTGTACACAACACCACATTTAAATGTTACCACCTATACAACGTGTACACAATACCACATGTACACAGTACCACATGCATGACATGTACACGACACCACATGTACACATCATCACATGCACAACGTGTACACAACACCACATGTATAACATGTACATTACTGCACATGCTCACAACACCACTTGTACAATCATGTACACCACACCATATGTACATATCACCTTATGTACAACATGCACACAACACCATATGTCAATATCACTATATATAAAACATGTACATAGCACCCTATGTACACAACACTGCATATACAACATGTGCACAGCACCATATGCACACAACATTGCATGTCCATCGTGTGCACAGTACAATATGTACACAAAACTACATATCCAACATGTACATAACAACATCAATACCCAACACTGCATATGCAACATTCACACAACACTATATGTGCCATCCTATACATAACATTGCATAAACAACATGTACACACACTATATATGCACAACACCACATGCACACAACATCACAGATGCAACATGTAGACATATACAATATATGCACAACAATAGTACCACACATCCAAAACCACATTGTCTCTACGAAGAAACCTTGCTTCCAGTGTCTCTATGCCATCCATGCTTATCCTAACATGTCACAAAGTACATTGTTTTCATTCCGTTGATGTATCCTTCAATGTTACCTGTCATAACATAAATATAGGCATAATAAAAGCATACAATATCAATTCATATCCACATGATACTAACCTCATATATTCTTTGTGACTACTCTTCCCACATGATTCCCATAAGACCAGGAACCTCGTCATGTCATTACCCTTCATAAGCAATCATTCCTCCACAAGAATGAGCCCTGACAACCCTGTCATACAGTGACATTAGCATAAATAAATCATGATCCATGATGACCCCGTTAGACATGACATACATATATACATACATGTATACATATATAAACATCAACATAATCATGATCACAATAGAAATTTTACTAGATAACATAAGGTCAAGGTTAAGAGAACTCCCTTTATCCATGCACATCATGCACAACATTAAGAACGACTGTTCCCAACATAGCCAAGGAATCATACATCTCAAGTCCTTTCCATTTACCCTTTATGTTTATGTTTCTCATGTTTGTACTGCAACCTTCCATTTACCACAATGGACCCAACTAGTCCAATCGATTTTCATATTGTTACCTTCAATTTCCCTTACACATGTGCCACGCTTTGTCTAGGTATCACATTACTTTATAGGTTTCATTTAGCTCTCCCTAATATCCGTTAGTTTTCCTCTTTCCCAGCCAATTACCAAGACTCTCAAAACCATAAAATCAAGACCGAGAGGCAAACAAGAAGAAAATCATGGAAAACCTAAAACAATACAACATCACAAACAAGGTGGCATGACCATGCAAAATATGCAAACAAAACCATAATCAAGCACAACAAATCACCAAAATACCAAAAGCACAAGATTGGCAACAAACGCCATGACTCATTCCCCATGGTTCCAATTTCTTCCAAAGGAAAGCTCAATCTGAGCCTTCTTCAAAGTTTCATGGTAGTCTCTTTCCATGCAATTCCCTGTATCATACTACCATAAACACATAACTGTCAATGCATAAGTAAATATATAATATACCAGTTGCCTTATATTGTTGTGCCAAGCACATTGCCTTGTAACTGAACACATTTATGCCATGTCTCAAGGGAATCCAATTCCCTTGACAGATCTAACTATAACTAGACACCAGTTGTTATACCTGTCAAATTCATGTTCATGAATGTAACACATATCCACATAATGTAGGACAATATTAAGGTTAAGAAGACTTCTTGTATGAAAAGCACTCATTCGATTGGAATTAGGGTTTCAAAACATAGCCAGAGGAATTCTTTCCCAATTCCTTTCTTCTACCTTTCTAATTTGTTGGGATTGAGGCTTACTATGTGTTGTCACATCACCCATCTGTTAGTTATATAAACACATCAACTATTACTTTCTCATGCTAATACCACCCATGTTTCCTGCAACTCTTCACACATTTCAACCACTTGTTCCAAACATCAAGGCAATCATATCTATCAATTTGAAATCAACCTTTACCAAGACTAACAATCATGTCATAATCCATAGTCAACTC